>ML791837.1:228622-254014 GCA_009831015.1 Picea engelmannii
TATTATTGTTTTTTTATTAATTTAAATTAATCCAACACTAACCTAATTACTACCCTAAACAACTAACTATTAATTAATTAATAAAAAATTAATTTATTATTAATAAATCTAATTTAATTTTATTAATGTAACATTTTTTGTTTATCCTAAGTTTGCTTTATGTAGGGATGAGTGGCGGGCTAGACGTACTTAATGGATAAAAAAGACAAGGGATTGAGGGGGAAACAATGGATGAAGGATGCACGAGGGTGATGGAAGATCAGGCGAAATGAAAACAACTGAGAGACCAGGAAGCCAGGAACTTCATCATGAAACCCACAAATGATATATGAATCATCAAATCTCCTATAATTATAAGACCCTCAGAGGATCTACCACTCTTTCACCCCCATTCTGTTCATACCACTCAAACCGCACAAGGCAATTCCTCCTTATGTTTTCCCCATCTCATACGTCCATTTGTTTTTAAGTTCAACTAGTCCAGTTGATACAGTTTAGGACGAGTAAAATAAACAATAACGGCAGAATCAACCTTCTTCGGACTTAATTTTTGTAGAATTCAATTGCTAGAGATGGTTGAAACTTCAAGGAGATCCTGAATGCAAGCTGTCGATTTGAGCCAGCATTTAATATGTTGTTCTACTGTTTTCCAATGAATGGGAAATTAACCACGCATCTTCCGTTTTTCCACTTTGCGTTTGCTACATTTTACCAGCAATTCGTTTTTATGTCCTCAACGAAATTAAAGCCTCCAAGCTCAGTGAAGTTCACCTCAATTCTATGTTATTATTATGCATAAGAAACCCTGTGTATTGAGCATTACAACGCCTAGAATTGGAGCTTGCAGTCTCTGCGTCCCTTAATGCTTGGCGCATCCCTCTCCACTAGCGTTGGTATCCTTAACTCCTTTAGTCGTTGGATTGCCAACGAATACCAGTTGCGCAAAGTTCTCCCTTTTTCCCTGCGGCATGCGCTCGAGTGGCATAGTGACTTCTATGTCCAGCGTTTTTCTTTTTCCACCCACTAGTTGGGTTCCAACTATTTTTTCCATTAATAGTTATTACATAATTTCGATGGAGAGATCCTAGTATGTTTCCTTATAGCTTTATTGTTACTTTTACCTAATAATTAGATTGGGTCATTCCCAAAACATTTGCTACATGCCTTTAGATGTGTCAATTATTTAGCGGAATAGCTCCAGGCTTGTTTCTTAAATTCTTCCGTGTTTAATTATTTTAATAATGTCCATTACCTTTAATTAATTATTTTAATTATGTTAAACTTGTTAACACTTGCCTTTAACATTTCCTTTTGTTGCTTATACTCCTATTTTCCCTTAACCCTAAGCACACCTTTTATATTTTCCAAGTTCCCAAATTTTCTTGGCGTTGCATTCTTCTATAGTTGTTTCTTATTAGTACACAACAAAGGTAACTAGCGTTCTTCTCATTTTTGTTGAGGTAGAATCTTCTTGAAATTTTATTGATGTCGAACTTTTTGTTAGTGAATTTGGCTAGCTAGTACCCAAATCCTTCCCTAACTCGCGACCCTCCTATGGAGATCCGTTAGAGGTTGGACTTCTGGTTATCCGCCTCTTGACTATTGACACTAGCGCACTTGAGTTACGTGCCTTACCTTAACCTTTCAAAGACTAAAACTAAGAGATTATCTCATAGTGGTGGTAATAAATTACTTCTAAGCTTAAAGAAGTCTTAGAAGTTGAAGGGTTTAACAAGCATGTTATCCATGTTTCCGTTCTTACCTTGCTTTATTTAACCTTAAATTGTGAAGGATTCTACTGGTTTTATAAGAATACGAGTTTCTTTTATAATATTTATTGTCTCGAGGGTCATTACCATTCCGCCTGTTATATTAATGAAGTATGTTTGATTTTTAGATGCTAGGCTCCTTACGCGCACCAAAATATATTGTAATGTTGATTGCTTAGAGGTAGACTACCTGTGTGCAATGAATTTAAGATGTAATGAATGAATTTTGGAGAGTAACTTTTGTGCGAAATAGAAGTAATGCAATGAACATATTGATTGATTATTCGTCTGCGTCCTAACTTAATTCATAATTACTCACGCCATGTTATTTTATGGTTAGGTGTGAATGAACATGTGTATAGTTACTTAGGTGCCTTAAAAGCTTGTTGAATATTACCCTGCGCCGTTGACTAAGTTGTGATTTAAATAATTAGATTTATTGCGCAGTGGATTACTGATGGATATACACTGATATAGTTAATAGATAATTTTCGTGCACTGAAATTCCCTTATGTGTGATTCATCATGTGATTAGTTTTCTCACACCTTGATGCACCCTCATTGATGCACCCTCATGTGATTCATCATCATTGATGCACTCTCTTGCGCCATGAAATTAAGGTTGACTTTACCCGCGCGCTATGGTTTATGTGTATGCATATTAGTTATATAATTGTTTACTCTTGCATGATAAAATGAAATCGATTACGTCGCGCATTAATTTATATCATCATATGATGGAGTTAGGAATTGGAATCTCTTGCACCTTGAATTTTTATGTGAAGGCGATCCGTTGCTAGAACCTTCAGTGTCTTATGTATTTTTATGAATATCCTTATGATCTTAAGTTAGCGTTAGGTTTCCCATGTTATCATGGCGTTATCTGATGATTATTCTGATGATAGGAGTTGAGCGCCTTATTATTCGTAATGTTTATGTTCATTCATGTATTGTATGAATGAAATTATTATCAATTACTATTTCGGTGTGTTAATGCTTCGATATGCGTGTAGTCATCCATGGAAACAATGTGTTGGCTTACGTCACGAGTGTTGACATTGTGTTTTTATTGGTTCCTTAAATTTTGGATGATGTGTCTTGATGTGGTCATTAATTGATGTATGTTTCATAACGCAAACAATTTGTTTTACCACTTGTATGTCGCTTGTTGGTGTAACGACGAGGTCGTTACATATGGTATCAGAGCAGGTTTAACCCTGCGACTATGGATTTCCATGCCTTCCACTGAAATAATCCCTTGATTAATACTCAACACCGATTGAATTGTTAACATGTCCTTGTGGCAATTACGGTTGGAGGATGCCGTAGAGATTCACAATGTGGTGTTGGGAAAGGAGGTGCGATGCCTCCAGAAGTGCCCGTGCCCTTGGCTTCTAAACCCCAAGGGGAAGAATAAGTCCCTGGCACAGGAGTTGATTGATGTAATGGATGTGGATGGAATGACAAGGTCTTTCCAAGAATGTTAGAAGCCTTGACTAACCGTCTATGATGAGATAAGGCCAGGGTGCCTGTACCCCTAAGGGTCCCCAACGTGCCCTAGCTAGTACTAATATCTTTCATGGAAAACTTGAGAGGGTTAAGTTCCCGAGTCAATGAGTGCCATGGACGACTCAGCTGCCGAGGCATGACTAGAGAGCCAGGTGATGTGCATCGCACTTCGCGATAACGACCTCCAGCACGAAGGTTTGCATAGGTTGTCTTCAGCTAAAGAGGAGCGCTCTTCTATGGAGGAAGACGCTCTTACCTCAACTAAACTTGGTCGTCGAAGTCATTTTAGGGGAACAGTTTGAGGAACGGTTCCGAGAGAAGTATTTGTCAGAGTAATTCGTTAAGATCTAGCTCGACGAGTTCAACGCCTTATGACAAGGTGGTCGTATGGTGCCATATTATGAGATCATATTTATGAAGGTACTTCGGTATGCCCTGCATCTGAACATAGAGAAGCTTAGGTAAAAGAGTTCGTGTGCGACCTTAACTCCAGATTCGTGCAAACATAATGGTCTAAATGCCTCAGACATTGCACGATGCAGTCCACTAGGCTACTTAGTTGAGGAAGATTGAACCGTTGGAGTCAGGGGAGGACTCCTGCAAGACCGTCCAAAGTGACGACATCTGGTGCGTTGTAGCATCATATGCCAACCAGAAAAGACATATTGGTAGCAAGATACATCTATATAAACCTTTTTCTCAATGCCACAACTACTGGTTCCTCTGCAGAAGACGCTCTACGGGGGACCGCCACCAACAACCGTAGTTAGACTTGTCGAGAGAACATACCAGGATTTTAAGCTGGTACGCCGACAAAATCTACTTCGGTGCCAGGAGTACTGAACCACAATTGGGTGTTGGTCATGTGGAGAGCCACCATACTAGCCAGACTATCTGGATGAAAGGGCCAGAGAAACCAGGTCAATGGGACACACTACCATGTGGAGGTGTGAAACGCCCATAGGATTCTTGAACATGGTAAATAACCACTAGGACAAACACCAGTCCACTGTGATCGACGGTGCTATAGAGATCCAACCAAGATTTTATTATTTGTTAGATCATGGTGCTACAAAGAGCTCTAATTCTAGTATCGCGTTGAATGGATTTGGGTAAGCACTTCGACAAGACGAGTTTTGATTCATCAGTGTGGCTTCGAGTACCAACCATATTGTTGGAGGAAGGGGTATGAACTATTGCTTTAACCTGGGTTTAACCCGAGGATAGTGTAATGAATTCCGACCTACGTAACGATCTTAAGATATTATGATGACATGATCGATATGGACTGGTGGGAATCACATAATGCAGTACTCAACGGTAAGATGAGGCGGTTGAGTTGGATTGATGATAAAGGAAAGAAAAGTGTGATTTCAGGAAGAAAATGAGGAGAGCCCCTGAGTTTCATTTTCCCCTACACCTATGGAAAGAACACACAAGGATACAAGTTATATGCATACTTAGCATCGAATGACAAGGGCGTGGCAGAAGGATTAGAAGACCTTTCAGTGTGTCACCTAAAGAATTACTAGAAGAATTACTAAGTGTGTCACCCAAAGCCAAGATGAAATTTACCATCGACCTAAAACATGGAATTGAACCGATGGAAAGAAATCCTTATCAGATGTCGACCCCTGAGTTACAGGAGTTGAAAGTGCAACTGAAGGAGTTCCTAGATCTAGGATTTATACGCCCAAGTGTATTGCCTTGGGGTTCTCTTGTTAATTTCATATGAAAGAAGGATGGGTTGTGGAGACTCTTCTTAACTATCGTCGAGTATTCCTTGATGACATTTGATATATTCTTGGCTGACGGAATAACATGATGAACTTTTACGCTTGGTATTACAGTTTTGTGAGGGAACAAATTACGCGAAGTGGTCACAATGCCTTCGAGGATTCATTTGTTAGGGAATTTTATCTCTAACGAATGCATCGTTGTGGATCTAGCGAAGGTAGAGGCTATTGTGGAGTGGCCTACATCGACGAATGTCCTAGAAGCGTGTGGCTTCATGGATTTAGTGGGATATTATCGATGGTTTTTCGAGGATTCTTTGAGGATAGAAAATCCAATTACGGATTTTCAGAAGAAGAACAAGAGGTTTGTATGGACCAACAAATGCGTGGAAGCATTTCAAAGGCTCAAGGAGTTGTTGACAAAAATTCCAAAACTAAAAGTCCCCGGCATGGACGAGGGATTCTTCGTCTGCACTGATGCATCCAAGGAAGGCTTTGGTGGAGTCTTGAGGAAAGACAGTTGAGTGATCACTTACATCTCGAGGAAGTTAAGGAAGCTTGAGGAGAACTACGTGACACACGATTTGGAGTTTTTAGCCATCGTGTATGCCCTGTGAGTGTAGAGACACTACCTAATTGGATGAAAATTCAAACTAAAAATGAACCACTGTGGTTTACAACACCTTTTTATGCAAAATGACTTGAACACTTAGGAAAGGAGTTCGTCAGAACTTCTTATCGATTATGATTTGAGATTTCCTACTTAAAAGGAACAATGAACAGAGTGGCATATGCATTGAGTCGGATACCACACATATTTTCAGTGATCCCTCTTCAAACGAATCTACGTGAAGGGATTCTAACTACATTGCGACACTTACTAGTATAGAGAGGGTAAGCAAATTTTAGGACAAGACACCATGTTGGTACCAAAATTGAGGGTTATACTATGGACAACGATGGATCTTAGAGATATAATAACTATATTTATTTACAACCCAACAAAAAATTGAGAAGTTTTTATCTTATGTGAAGCTCATATAGCAGTGTACATGTCTCATCTAGGAGTCATGAATATAAGGACTGACCTTAAGCCCTTATTATTATGGAAGGGATATAGGCAGACATCATCAACTGCGTGATGAGATGTCTAGAAAGTCGGCAGGTGAAGGTTGAACATAGACATCCGACAGGATTGCTACAACCACAAGCTATTCCGAAATCGACATGGGAGATCATTTCGACGGACTTCACTGTTAAATTTTCGCTGACGGCAAGGAGGCACGACTAGATTATCGTCATAGTTGACACTCTGATGAAGAGTTCACATTTTTCCCCTATGTGTACGACACATCAGGTGCTAGATATGTCTAAATTTTATATCAACAATATTTTGAGAATGTCAGATGTACCAAATGAATCGTGTCTGATAAGGGATTCGGTGTTTGCAAGGGAATTTGGACAAGTTCCCAAGAGGCCTTGGGAATACCACTAAACTTTATTACAACATTTCCTTGAGATCGACATGTTGACCAAAGGAATGAATCAATTTGGGAATGTTGTGTTGCATATGTGTGAATTAGACCAACATAAGCGTTGGGAATAGTTTTGGCCACTGACCGAGTTTGAGTGCAGCAACAACCATCAAAGCACCATTAAGATGGTGCCATTTGATTTTTTTGATGGGCGACCGTGTCAGACACCTTTGAGTTGGGATCGAATTTAGGATGGGGTCTTGGTAGGACCAGAAGCGATCCAAGAATTGAAAGAAATTTTAGAAACAATACAAAAGGAGATGGAAGAAGCACAAGGTCAACATAAGGGTTTGTCTATGCGTATCACATTGAACATAATTATGAAGGGCCTAACAGCTAGCTGTGCCTCATTCTCTGAGGCGTTGCATGATGTTTATCTTGTATCAATGTGTGACTTTAGGTCAATGATCCTATGCATGTGATTGACTTGAGTTATTGGTGGATATTAGGCGAGGGTGCACTCACGGCGAAGCCAATCCACTTTCTGGACCATTTCATTCGATAGCTACAACATCGAACTATCGATCAGGTCAAGGTCATATAGGAAAATTATAGTCCACACTTAGCTACCTAGGAGGACGCATATGACATGCGTCAGAAGTTTCCATTTTGGTTTGATGACTAGACATTTAGATATTGTCCGATACTTTATTTTTCATTTGTATATTGTGAAACTTTTGGGTGAAGTTTAAAACAAGAGGGGGTGTATGTAACATCCCACTCTTGCATGCACTTATTATGTGACTTATTCTTTAAGGACACTTGCGTGCAAGTGATCCGGTTCATTATATGAGTGATTTCTTCGCTTACAAATTATGACGATGAGAATGGAATTTATGATGTTATGTTATGTTATTATGTATAGATAGGTGTTATTGACTGGTTTCTCCTGAGTGTGAAGGAATCTTGATAGGTTGAGGATTTCGATGACATCGATGGATTTCGTTGGACTCTAGATTGAGTTAGGGGGTGAACTATTTATGGTTTGCGTATTTTTGTTATTGCATATGTGACATATGATTGATATAATATTATGTTGTTTATGGATTGCTGACATGTTTGTTGATGGATGCAGGATGATGATAGCTTTCTAATCAGACTCATATTTGGAGTAGAGGGGCCACACATGACACCCAAATATCTTGAGGGAGAGGTGTGGCAGCAACCCTGCCACAACCTACTAGCACTCCTACCGTAGCTCGAACTATTGGTTAACGATTACCTATCTCGAGAGATCCACGTTGTCATGAGGGAAGACTGTGACAGTTGCTCACGATGATTATAAGGGGTGCACAATAAGGCAAGGTCCTTATTCCTTAGAGCCCCTTAGTCTCCCACAAGGTCACTTGATGGAGTATTGACTCCAGGGGTTTGACGTCTAACAAAATCAGTCAAAAGACGAGTGGCACCCTTAGAGCATGTAGTGCATCTTGAAGGACACGTTGTATAAATGAAACACGAATGCAGGCGAGTGACACCCTTGGAGCACGTAGTTCATCTTGAAGGGCACATCACGATTCTTACACTTCTGAGTTAATGAACCTAGTACCTAGAAAACTATGTCTTCTTAGGACTTGGTCAGCGTTAAAATGAACGTTGGATGAGTACAGATTAATAATAATAAAAATTCCCTTAACAACCATTTATGTTGAGCCTAAAGAATTTAAGCATAGGTCTAAATAGTTATTGAGAAATAAAATTTAATTAAGCAAGTAATGAAAGGGGGCATGAAGAAAATGGCGGGTGAAAATTTAAATTAAAAAGATAAATTTTTGAAGAGTTAAATTATTTAAAAAGATTAAAGATTGGCTAAGTACAAACCTGCTAATTTAGAACTAGGACAAAAAAGGAGAAACTTTAATAGAAAAAGAATGTGGAACATAGAAGGGAATCTAGCCTAGAGAACTTTCTATTTTTTAACTCTAGGATTTAAGAAAGGTGTCAGTCATTAAAAGGAATGTAAGGGAATAAAGGGACATCGAGGAACGTTTTTAGGAATGCTTTTAGGTGGGTGAGGGAAATTGGTCATTTAAATTAATTAATCAATTAGTTTCTGGTACAACTAAGGGATCAGGTGACATGTGTACGAGGGAGGTTTATCCTAAATAAATTTAATAAAAAGAATTTAATGAGGGTTTTGGTGACTAATCACAAAGAAAAATCTATAAAATGAATAGCAGAGGAGGATATTTTTCTGGTAGGCGTAAGGTTACATTGCCGATATTTTTCTGGATTGATTTTTCTTGTGGGAGTTGGGATGCCCAACTTGATTAGAGAGTGGTAGCTCGACCTTAGGAGGTGATCTGGGAGCTATCTTTTCTCTGGTTTGTGTGTGTGTCCCCTTTGCGGCTTGGGGGGCTTAGGGGGAAGAAGAGTACCCCAAGTGTTGGTTGGGAGGTACTGGTGAGGTATCAATGGTTAACAAGCGAGAGGACGCCTGGATCACCAGATGTTGAAGATAATTTCCAAGCCTAGCTTCATCGGTAAAGGTATTCTCTTTATGCATGAATCGTTAAATGGTTTGGTTATAAGTGTATGGTTTTATTTCCCGCAAATATATAAAACATTGTTATCGATTGTATTCTCTTGCGCATGAATTGTGAAATGGTTTGGTTATAAGTGTATGGTTTTCTTTCCCGCAAATATACAAAGCATTGCATTCTCTTTGCGCATGAATAGTGAAATGGTTTGGTTATAAGTGTATGGTTTTATTTCCCGCAAATATATAAAACACGGTTATCGATTTCCTTCTCTTTGCGCATGAATTGTGACATGATCGGTTATATACGCGTGGTTTTCTACTTCACCGAAGATGTAATGAAACCATTGGTATTGAATATATTCCATGTCGCTGAGATTTTCTTAAGATTGGCTGTAAGGGAAATTCATTATAAACATTATGGGAAAAATTGTTGGACATGATTTATCCTATTCAACATTGAGATATTTATAATCATATCATAAACTTTCGTAACACAAATTTACTAAGTTAAGTGCATATCTAGTTTTGTATTAAACTAACTTTTTATTGGTAGGAGAATTAAGAAAGCTATCACGGAATGGATTACTGTTGATATCATATTTTTCTCATTTTGTAATGAATTTATTTACCTCGTTTACTTATTAAAAAATTAAACCATGAACTAATTATTGTATTCAGTTAAAACATGGTTGGAATTGTAGCTACCCGTTTTCCAGATCGACTTTCCTTTCTAGAACTTTGGTGGGTGAGCCTTCTCGGAATTTTTTTTTCTTGCAATACCTTGGGCCACCATTTGGGGGAGATGACCCAGCATATCTTCAACATTCCTTGCGTTTCCCTTGTGCCAGGAAATTCTCCCCATACTTATCCTTTTTCTGTGTTTTATTGTCATAATCGCTTCACTTTCCCAGCTATTGGGTATCTCCTTCCCTGGGTATCGCCTCTTCTTTCTTTCTTTCCTTAAAGGAATTCCCAATCCCAAGATAGCATCATTCCAACATCATTAAGTAAACAAGGGGAAGGCTAGCGGTAGGTGTACCATGGGATCTACCGTTGTTTCACTCCATTATGTTCAAACCACTGAAACCGCAAAAGGCAAGTCCTCCTTATGTTTTCCCCCATCTCATCCGTCTGTTTTTTTTTAAGTTCAACTAGTCCAGTTGATACCATTTAGGATGAGTAAAATAAACAATAATGACAAAAACAACCTTCTCCAGACTTAATTTTTTTAGAATTCAATTGCCATAGATGGTTGAAACTTCAAGGAGATCATGAATGCAAGTTGTCTATTTGAGACAACGTTTAACATGCAGTGCTACTGTTGCCCAGTGAATGCAAAATCAGGCACATGTCCTCCCTTTTTCCACTTGGCATTTGCTACATTTTACCCGCAATTCGTTTTTATTTCCTCAACTAAAGAAAGAAAGAAAGAAGAAAGAAAGTATTTTTAATGTCCACGAGGCTAAAAATAGCCTATGGGATAGATTGCTTTTCCATCTGGCTTTTGTATTCGGCCCTTTTCCTATGAATTTTTACAATAATCGCTCCTAGATTCTTGACAAATTCTTTGCTGAATAGATTATCCCAAGAACTAGCTGCCATAATACCTCCATAATTTTCCCTGTTGTCTTTGAGGGCCTCACATTCTAAAATGAAATGTTTTTATGTTTCCACTTTTCTGGATGAGCAAAAAATACATACTCTTTCCTCCAACATTTCTTTTGTCCTTTTCCAGCATTCTGTTTCACAACGGAGTTGATGAGAATTAGTCCTTGATTGAGCAATAAGAATTTTAGATCTCTAAGAAATATTGGCCCCTATGTACGCCTTTTGTTGATGGTTGTGAGTGGGGTTAAACTCTTCAATGTAGTACCTCTTCTTTCTCCCTATCTCTTTCTCCCAAGTATGTTTGTGGAACTTATCCATAACAATTTTTTTATCTCTTTACTCTTTGTAGGACACATGCTCAAGCAAATGCCCCATTTACTAAACCATTTGTTATTTTGCCGCATCCAAGTCTTCTTTCGTTTACACAATTTGTCACTAAACACAACCTTAGGACATCTACCCTCTTCCATTTAATCAATTTTTTTCAAATACCTTATGACTCACACCATAGCAATTGCTTCAATAGGGGCAGCCCCTATTTCACTTAACATAATAGCATAAGGAACTGCACTTTTAATTTTGAATTTGTTTGTAATCAACCATTTCTGAATTTTCTCAATTTGTTTCCACTACATATCGGTTGTGCTACTGGCCCATAGTTCACAACCATAGAGAATCACCGGAATCACTAGAAGCCCAAAAAGAGTTAGAGTGGTTTTCCAGTCCCACAGCTCTGCCTCTCTACACCTATTTTGAAAAGAATAAAATGCTTTCCAACCCCCTAAAGTTCTTTTCTTTCTACAACCATCCCAACTTAAATTTCTGTTGAAGTTAATTCCGAGGTATTTGTAGTTTGCAACTTCTTCCAGAATGTTGCCTTCAAAGTAGAACTTATGCTGGTTATGCTTTCTTTTGTTAGAGAAAACCACTACTTTTGTTTTGCTAATATTGACTTGCATCCCCACCCTTCTACAAAAATGCTCAAGGGAACATAAGTGTTATTGCAAACCAAGAGTTGATTTAGCAATCAATATAATGTCATATGCGTACAAAAGAAGCCTTATAACGAATTTCCCAAATGGATACTGTCACCCCCTTGCGAATTTAGCCACTCTTCAAGCTTGTCAATATATAACCCAAAAAGGGTAGGAGACAGTGGGCAACCTTGCTTGACCCCGATATCGCTTCTAAAACTTTTAGAAATGCCTGTTGAAGTTCTAATTTTGACTTTCACCTCTTCATAAATCCTATGCACAACTGCTCTCAAATGCCTGGGAACCCCGAGTTCCTCCATCCCGCCCCAAAGCTTATCCCTAGGAACTATGTCAAAGGCTTTTCTGAAATCAACAAAGCAACAAAATACTTCTTCCTTTTTTTCCCAATCTTTTTCAATGATGTGCCTTAAATTTATGCAATGATCAATTGTGGAATGTTTAGGTCTAAAACCTGCTTTCCCTTTAGCACGTTTATCTCTTTCTTCTGCCCACTTGCTGATTTTATTTTCTAACATGCTTCCAAATAACTTTGCAAACAAGGGGTTTATCATTATGGTTCTATAATTGGAGGGATTATTGACGTCACCACTCTTGAAAAGAGGTATTGCCATACTAGTTGTCCAATCTGTGGGGAACCCCTGTTGTATGATGTTGTTGAATTTTTTTGTGATGTGAGGTGAAAGAGTTTTTAAGCCCCACTTTAGATATTCTGCTTGGAGTTCATCTAAGTCTTTTTCTTTTCCAGCGCCCAACCTTTTGATACCCATCTCTACCTCTTGCGTCGTGAAGAGTTACGTGTCTATGTTGACCAAGGGAGGAGGGTCAACCTTGGGGTCCTAATCATAAAGTTGTCTGGCATAGTCGAACCATTTAGAAGTTGTAATGTTGTTTTCAGTTTGCACCTTTTTCGGTTGGAGCTCCTTCCAGAATAGTTTGGGGTTATTTTTCCCAAGGAATATTAGTTCTTCTCTCCTCGAAACCATTAAATCAACCTTTTTCTTTCTTACTATCTGCTGGTAAGATTTGAGATTTATGTTATCCTTGTTTGATTCCTTCCACCTTCTCCTTTCCTTTTTGCATTCCTCGTCAAACCAAGCATTAACCGGAAAACGATTTGTTTCAAACTTCTTAATTTTTTCTCTTTTGCACTCAGCAAGTGCGCTTTGAATTAAATGTGTTAATCTGTAGCTGTGAAGGCCATGAAATGAGATTTCCTCCATCTCAAAGAGCCTCTCTAATGTTTTTTTGAAGGTATTACAATTCTCTGGAGTCAAAAGAATTCTGCCATATGGGGGATTTTGTTGAACACACTGAGTTTTTGACCCTAATTGCTTCTTTTCGGTCCAAGAGAAACTTAAATAAATTGGCTTGTGGTATGATTTTAAGTCCCAAATTTGATCTCCAATCAACACTTCTTCCATTTTCCTACACAAATTATACGAGCAAATTGCATAATCTACTACACTTGCTCCATTGTAAGTATTGCAAGTGAAATTACTAGACTTTTCCCTTCTAGTCATGCCATTACAAATGACTAAATCGAAAGACCCACATAGCGTAAGCAATTGTTCTCCAAAAAAATTGCAGCCTTTATCCTCTGAAATTCGTTCCCACTAATGATTACTCTCTTCTGTAAGCTAGATAGGGTCATCGTCTTCTTTGCAACAAAGAATGCTAGCTTGTTCAATTGGAGTTCTAGCATTGAAATCCCCCACTATAAGAACTTCGCCTAGCTGAGAATATATTGCAATATCTATTTTTAAGGCTGCAAAGGGATCTTTGTGGTCAAGCCCTCTACTTTTGTAGATTTTTGAAACTTGCAGCGCAAAATAACATGCTGCAATTCTGATGTGATTTCCATTTTCTAATATTTTAAGCCGGACAAATTGTTTATTTGGGTCTTCTTTTTCTAGCTGAATGAAACGACCTTCTTTTTCTCTTACTAATACCATGATACCCCCGTGCCCTTTGCCATTCCCTGCTGCCTTGTTCCACACTACTATCTTCCAATACCCTTCAAACAAAGGTGTCTTGCACCCTTCATGCTCATGTGTTTCTATGAGACAAATTATGTCTCTATCTTCCGCAATAGGCCCTAACCCTGGTCCTCATCTCCATGGGTAACCCCTGTAGTTCCAAAAAACTAATCTTAAGGAAACTTGGGTACAATTTGATTGCTATTTGTTTTGGCATGCAAGAATCACTGTTGAATCTTTGTCCCTGCTTGCCCATACTGACCTTGCTTCCTCATTTCTTGCTGAAGAGTTTGTTGCCTCTCCTTTGTTATTGTCTTGCTGCCTTGTTTTGGAAGGAGGTCCAAATTGCACTATCAGAGCTTTACCTTTATAAATCCATGCTCTTTTCCCCTCATCTCTTGCTTCCCTAACTTTTGTCATCTCGTCCCTCCTTTCCTCTTGTTGTCTTACAGTTAAGTCTTCTTCTAGAAAAAATCGAGAACCCCTAGAGAACCGCTTCCTGCTTAGAATGATATCTTTATCACGCAAGTTGGGCATGATGAATTTTATGGGCCTGGATCTCTCACCATTAGGCTTACCTACTCTCCATTCTTGACATATTTGTCCTTGCCATTGGAGTTTGTATTTCAAGAAGTCTCTTGCAAGCTCAAGAGTACATTTATTTTTCCCATAATCTTTCACCCCCTTTATAATTATGTTTGTTGTTCTATCTTGTCTTTCTTTGCTTTCTCCATATTGCATGTTGTCAACCTGAATGTTTCTTTCTCCTTCCCTCTTAGCAGGATTGCTAATAATTTGAGCCTAGGTTTTGGAGAGTTTTGCAGAATCTCCTTTCCTCTCTTCTCTTGATGTCTCTTCATTGTTGTGTATTTGGGTAACTACTTTCCCCTTATCCTGGGATGGCTTCGCATTCAACACCTCTGTATTCTCCACTACAATTTTCTTCATGTTTTGAACTTCCGCGTTCATGCGTTGCCATTTTTTTTTCCCCATTCGGAGAGCTTCCTGTAGTAATGACACTTGCTCCTTCAAAACTTTGTTGCTTTCTGCTAAAGCCTGGTTTTTAGCTATTATTCTATAGATTGTACAATCTCTTTCCAATTATTTAGCTTCTACTACTTCCAATCTCTCTTTTACCTTTAACAGTTCTTTCACATAAAGATCAGATGACCAAGTGAGAGGTGTGGATGTGGGACTATATAAGGCATAATCATCAATGACTTTTCCTTCTCCTTTGGACTTGTTGCCACATACTTGTAAAGAGGACTTGTTTGAATGTTGTTTTTTGCGAAGAACCCAAGTACTTTCCATTTGAGACCTTTTTTTCCTTGTCTTCTCCCATTTCAGACGAGTTAGTCTTCGTTTTAGAATGCCTCGGTACTGTTTGGCATTAACCCAAACCCACTTTCCAGTTTTGGCTGATGAGGAAATTTTCACTTGCCCTATATCATTTGTTTCCACGGGTTCTAAAGTTTCTTGTCCCATTTTCATGATGATATTAAGGGAAATCAAAGTCTCTTCCTAAAACTGACCCTCTTTTTTATACTTAATCCTTCACTATCTGTTGGTCTGACCACTGAAAACTTGTTGCTCTGCCCACTGTCCCTGTTAGACCATTGTCCCTGTCCTTTGTTAGCCCACTGTCCCTACCCACTATCCCTCAAGATGAGCCCACTGTCCCTGTCCCTTGTCCTTGTCCCTGGATGTCTGCTACTGCCTTTAAAACAACACGCATTTGCTTCTTGTTATTAAGAGATTTCTCCAAATAGTTTGCATACATTCAGAAACAATGAATGATGTGTTGTTACTTCCATTGTCGCTGCCATTGGTCTTGTTGCCACCCTCTGAGTTAATATATCATTCGTTGAGCGCTTAGTGCTAAACTTTCAACAACTTCAACTTCAGCGCAGGTTTAGATGGTGTCTGTGGAATATGTCTCGGCCAGGCACTCTTTCAATATTTAAGAGGAGAGGCAAGTGTGGTGTTCCTCGCTGGATGGAATTGGAATCTTTTCCATCAAATCCAGTCTCAAACTGGCTGTCAAATTCAGTCTGATTAAACGCGCCTCCTCCTTTGTAAACCACTAATTTGATGAGAACGTGAGAGATTTGCAGTGGTCTTCCGTCGATCCTCTTTCCTTAGAGTGGGACGACTGAGAAATGTGTTAAATATAATGTAACCTCAACAGTCTGACTGTACACTGCGAGCTGTCCTGGCCAGCTGTACTTTCTATTCTTGATTTTCTTGAGCCTATTTAGCTCAACTATTTTCCCATTGCATAGAACTTCTTCAGACTTACTTCTCATTGTACTCTTCTTCATATATTCTAATATATTGTTTTCTGTTCTATTCTTTCTCTCTGCATTTCTTTCTTCATAATTTATCATGGTATCAGAGCTTCAATAGTAAGCCTCTTCACACAGGCTGGAGAGCAACACAATCCTCAAACAGCGCAGAGGTTACACGGATCTTGAGAGAATTCGACATAGAATTTTCACAAGGCTTGGAGAGCTGTCCATCATACTCTCGAAATATCCTTGCAGGAAACTTCCACGAGGAAGTTGTCCACTCATACGCTCAAAAGATCAGTGTAAGAAGCTCATGCGAGGTCGTAGAGCGTACAACGCTCGAAAGATCGAGGACGAAGAGAATGCAGAAGAAGAAACTTTAAAGATTCTTGTAATTTTCCAGAATCATCAAAGAATTCACGAAGAAGATCTTCAGAAGGCAGAAACATTGAAGATTTCACAAAATTCGCTCAAATTTGTGAAAGATTGCTGCAGAAGGCAGTATCGTTTAAATATTTTTGGAAATCACTCAAATCTGTCAAAGATTGCAGCAGAGAACAAAGAACTTGTGAAATTCTTTCAAATCTTTGAAAGATTCACAATTTTTCTTCCACAGGAGAAAATTCCTTCAGATGAAGCAAAGATCGCGTCTAACACGCAAAGAATAGCCATCGTGGCCGTAAGATTCATCCCCCGAACAGATCAAGAGAAAGAAACTAGTTCAGAAGGGACGAAGAGAGCATGGAAAAGGCGAAAGAGTTTCAGCTGTTAGATCTTGTGCAAAGGACCGACAGCCGATGGATCAGCGTGAAAGTGCACGAGGTTTAGTCCTCTGGAGTGCACAGGAGAATTTTTTGACTTGTGAAGTCACGAAATCTCGACATCATCTAGACCGTCCATCAAGAAACACGTGGTGAGATCTCGGCATTTCGCTGACTCACAAGGTGTAAAGGTCAGAAGACTGGCATGAGAATTTGCGAATCGTGAAATCACGAGTCATTCTGGACCGTTGGATCGAGATAGATCATGAGCCGTCGATCTTATCCCATCGTAAAATCGAGGATCAGGAGTTGGACGAGCGAAGGAGACTGCTCTCCAAAACCCTGATACGCGAAATCCCGACATCACGTATCGTGAAATCTCGAGAGGATTGTGAGTCGTCCATCTCAGAGGACAGGTGGCAGCAGATCCCAGACATCACTCCATCGACATTTTGGAGTTCGGGATATCGGAGGTATTGTTGACGAAAGACACTCCACGAAGAAAGTCACGAAATCGAGATTCACGAAATAGCGATAAGATCACAGCCATCCATTTGTTTGGACATGTGGTGGACATCGAGGAAACCATCCGCATCTCGACAATCGGGGTTCTTAGTTGATAGGGAACTTGGAGTCGCAAGTCGCGAAGTCACGAAACGATGAGGACCATCCATCTTGAGGGGACACGTGGCACAAATCTGAGGGATCCAAAAAAGTCCCGAAAGGGGAGAATCCATCGACGCATTGGGATTCAGTAAATCACGAACCTTGAGGACAAGGGATCGAGTTTCTTTGTGGTGAAAACCTCGTAAATGATCGGAGCCATCCATTAGTTTGGACACATGGGTGAGATTGGGAGAACCAATCGACACACCTGGGTTCGACGTTTTACGGATCCTGGAGACGAGACGTCCAGAACATATCAAATCACGAATTCGCGAGGAGAATTTAAGACCGTCCAATATAGGGGGACACGTGGCGGAGATCACAGCAATCGGAAAATTTCCCAAAAGGAAAGGTCATCCATCATGAAATCGAGAATCGGGAAATCGAGGATTCCGTGGACAAGAGGTCCAATACATTTCAACAAGAGGTTTGTGCGCGGTCTTATGAGTTCTGGTCATAAGATCTGGACCGTGATATCATCAGCAGATCTGGACCGTTGATTTGTCCAAAGGAAAATTTCGCATTTCGACAAATTGAACGACAAAGAACCAGAAAATCCCGTAGAGCTTTAACATTAAGGCACGTGGTCACATTGCACAGAGACTAAGGTCCAATTCAAGGCCAATAATCTCTCATCGACAATCGACAATTGAAGCGTTCAGAGGACTTGTCTAACAAAGTCCCGAGGTCAAATCTCATGAAGCCAGAAACTCGCGACATCGATACTCGCCAAATCTTGCAACACAACATTCTGGAATACTTGCAAGCTAGAAACAGACCTGGGTTTAAGAAACAGAAAAAGGTAAATACGAAATTTCCCTCTGTTTTTTCTGCTAATTTTTTAAAAATATGGCGTCATCTAGGAATTTAGGACCAACTCATGGTCCGATTCTTCTTGGAAAGAACTATGAGTTCTGGTCTCTTCGGATGAAATCCTTCTTGTAAGCACAAGAGTGCTAGGATCCAGTGGATCATGGATACATTGAACCAGACCCAGCAGACCTGTCTGCCATGACTTATCAGCAGAAAATTGCTTAGGCAACTCAGAGAAACAGAGAAAATAAATCTAAGTTTTGGATTCAAAATTTTGTGGATGACTCAATTTTCTCAAAAATCACAGGCGCTAGTACTTCAAAACAAGCTTGGGACATCCTTAAATCTTCCTACCAAGGAAAGGGAAGGGTCAAAATAGTTAAACTACAGACCTTGAGAATGCAATTTGAGACTCTAAGAATGACAGAGTCCAAAAATGTGGATCAGTTCATGACCAGAGTCATGGGCATCGTGAACCCGATTAGATTGACTGGTGAAACCATCACTGATCAACGCATTGTTGAGAAAATACTCAGAAGTTTACCAAAGAAATTCGAAATGGTTGTAATAGAAATCCTTGAATCCAAGGATCTGTCAAGTTTTTCAACAGATGAATTAATTGGTTCTTTGGTGACACATGAGACTAGACTGCATCTCACAAATGAGTCAATCTCTAATGCTTTCAAAACTCAATTCTCCTTCAATAGAGGGAGAGGCAAAGGAAGAAGTAGAGGTCACCAAAGAAGAGGGAGAAATCAAAGTAACCTGCACTCTGGTGGAGGTAACAGACAACAATATCTGAATCAAAATTTCCAAGGTCAAAGACAACAACACCAAAATCAACATCAAAATTTCCAGCCTCAAAGAGGCAGAGGGAGAAGATCAAATGAAAAAACAAGCATACAATGCTATTACTACAAGAAGTATGGGCACTATGAATCTGAATGCAGTAAGAAGCAAGCAGATCATCTCTCAGGCAGAGCTCATGTGTCAAATCACACGGGAGAAAACTCAAGAGGTATGTTTCTTTCGTGCCTCAAAACTAAACAACAACCTAAAGATTTCTGGTTGTTGGACAGTGGTTGCAGCAATCATATGACAGGTAACAAAGAATTACTTTCATGCATTGATTCTTCAATCTCATCTGATATTACACTTGGAAATGATTTCTTAGTCAAATTTCAAGGAAAAGGAACTGTTCCTATTCTTACTAAACATAATGTAAAGAAAGACATAAACAATGTCTGAACTGTTCCTATTCTTACTAAACAGAATGTAAAGAAAGACATAAACAATGTCTATCATGTTCCAGATTTGAAACATAATCTGCTAAGTGTAGGACAACTCATTGAACATGGCTATAAGGTACTTTTTGAGGGAGCATCTTGCAAGATATATGACAAAATCCCAAGTAGAAAATTGATTTCTGAAATCCATATGACTCCAAATAGGATGTTTCCCCTTACACCCAGAACTGCAAATTTGATTCAACCATATGCACAGAGTGCATCTACCCTGGATGAAAATATGGTTTGGCATACAAGACTTGTACATCTACCATTTAAGAGTCTAAGTCTTCTTCATAAGAACTCCATGGTCAAAGGTCTTCCTATCTTTAAAGAGAAAATACCCCCATGTGAGTCTTGCATACTTGGAAAACATAAGAGAACTAGTTTTCCACAGTCTTCCACTCAAGCCAAACAACATCTTGAACTTGTTCACACTGACCTATGTGGACCAATGCAAACAGAGTCAATAGGTGGTAGCTTTTACTTTCTAACGTATATTGATGATTTCAGCAGAAAAATATGGATCTATTTTCTCAGACACAAGTCTGAAACTTTTGCGAAATTCAAAGAATTCAAGGCAGAAGCTGAAAAACAGAGTGGAAAATATATCAAAGCACTCAGGTCAGATGGAGGAGGAGAATACAACTCTAGATAATTTTCAAATTTCTGCAAATCACAAGGCATTATCATGCAAACAACAACCAGGTATACTCCACAACAGAATGGAGTGGCTGAAAGGAAAAATCAGACAATAATGAATATGGCAAGAACACTTCTTAAAGAGAAAAGTTTGTCAAATAGGTTTTGGGCTGAAGTAGTAGCATGCTCAGTTTATCTCCTAAATAGATCTCCAACCACCAGTCTAAAGATGAAAGTTCCTCAAGAAGCATGGAGTGGGACAAAAATTAATGTAGCGCATCTAAGGACATTCAGATGCATAGCATATGCTCACATACCTTCCGAATTAAGGAAGAAACTTGATGACAGAAGTGAGAAATGTATTTTCACTGGATATAGTGAAACATCTAAAGCTTACAGGCTTTACAATCCAATCACCAAGAAACTAATTCTCTGCAGAGATGTAAAATTTCTAGAAAATCAATTCTAGAATGATTCAGAAAATCAACAAATGGATAGCCAAAATCCATTGCTACCAAGTTCTGAAAATCCAGAAAATTCAGAATAGCAAGTACCTCAAACTATTCTTCCAAGATTGCAAGTACAAAGACAACCTGAAAATTCTCAGGATAACTCAACTTCCAGCAGAGAATCATTCTCTGAACCACAAAATCAGAGAACTCGAAGTTTGAGAGAAATCCATCAATAGTTGGATGACTTTGAACAACACAACCTTTTTTCTTTAATGTCATGTCAACCTACATCCTTTAAGGAAGCAACTAAGGAGCCACATTGGGTTCAAGCCGTGAACCAAGAAATTGACTCCATTGAGAATAACAAGACATGGGATCTTGTTGATTTTCCAAGTCACAAGAAGAGTATTGGTGTCAAGTGGGTTTACAAAACTAAACTCAATGAAAAAGGGCAGATCAAAAAACACAAGGCAAAACTTGTTGCCAAAGGATTCTCAGAACAACCAGGTACTGATTATGGTGAAACTTTTGCTCCAGTAGCAATATTAGACACTATAAGGACTCTATTGGCCATAGCAGCCCAACACAAATGGAAAGTATACCAGATGGATGTCAAGTCAGCATTCCTGAATGGTTTCTTAGAAGAAGAAGTTTATGTCGATCAGCCACCTGGATTTGAAGTCCAAGAGCACCCAGCCAAAGTATATCGGTTGAAGAAATCCTTGTATGGCTTAAAGAAAGCTCCAAGAGCTTGGTACAACATAATTGACACTTATATGATCAAAAGTGGTTTCAGCAGAAGTCAAAATGAGCCAACTCTTTACACCAAAACATATCAACATGGTAAAATTTTGATTGTATTTTTAAATGTTGATGACATGATCTATACGGGAAATCTTGAGTTAATAGAATTTAAACATGCCATGCAATTTGAGTTTGAGATGACAGATCTTGGCATCATGAAATATTTTTTAGGGATTGAGGTTAATCAATCAGCCAAAGGCATTTTTGTCTGTCAGCAAAAGTATGCAGTAGACACCCTCAAAAGATTTCGCGTGGAAGAATGCAATCCAACAGAAACCCCTATACCCCTAGGCACAAAATTGAGCAAGAATGATGAACGTCCTACAGTGGATTCTACCCTGTACAAAAGTTTAGTAGGCAGTTTGTTGTATCTTACAACAACTAGGCCTGATATTATGTATGTAGCCAGCCTTGTTTCCAGATTCATGGAATCCCCCAAAGATTCTCATTGCAAAATGGCAAAACGAATTTTGAGATATGTTGCAGGAACTCTCAATTTCGGCTTATGGTACACTAAATCTGATAGTAATCAACTTTTTGGTTACATAGACAGTGATTTTGCAGGCAGCCTAGATGACAGGAAAAACACATATGGACATGTTTTTCACCTGGGCTCGAACCTAATCTAATGGGCAT
Source organism: Picea engelmannii (assembly GCA_009831015.1). Lineage (NCBI taxonomy): Eukaryota > Viridiplantae > Streptophyta > Pinopsida > Pinales > Pinaceae > Picea > Picea engelmannii. The sequence goes on from ML791837.1 coordinate 250,581, forward strand.
CAAAGAAGCAACCAATTATTTCAATATCTTTTGCAGAGGCAGAGTATGTCGTTGCTACCTCAACTTCCTGTCAAGCTGTGTGGCTGAGACGAATATTGAAAGATATGTCACATAAAGAAAAGGATCCAACTCCTATTTTCTGTGACAATACTTCAACAATTTCTCTATCCAAAAATCATGTGTTTCATAAGAAAAGAAAACACATTGACACTCGTTTTCATTTCATACGCGAGCTAGTCAATAATGGTGATATTGCACTACAATTCTATGGTTCTCGAGATCATCTTGCTGATATCTTTACAAAGCCACTAGGAAAATCGGTTTTTGATTTTCAGAGACAACACTTAGGCATAATCAGTACTGATGTTTGTAACTGTTGAGTTTAAGAGGGAGTGTTAAATATAATGTAACCTCAACAGTCTGACTGTACACTGCCAGTTGTCCTGGCCAGCTGTACTTTCTATTCTTGATTTGCTTGAGCCTATTTAGCTCAGCTATTTTCCCATTGCATAGAACTTCTTCAGACATACTTCTCATTGTACTCTTCTTCATATATTCTAATATACTATTTTCTATTCTATTCTTTCTCTTTGCATTTCTTGCTTCACAATTTATCAAAATGGACCGAGAGGAAATGGGAAGCTGTTGACGTTGAAGTAGAACCCGCCCCGCAATTGAATTCTACTATTTTTGTTAACTGCAGCTACACCTTAGTATGAAATATGTTGCTTCGGGATTCTTAGATGGGAATTGTGTTGATTATCTTTGGAATAGTGTCAGGGCCGTTTCATAGGTTGATCATGGCCGTTTCAGGGAAATGGGAAGCCGGTGATGTTGAAGTAGAACCGCGGGCCTTCAATGGCGAAGTGAAGGGAAGAAGGAAGAGTGCAGCACAAGCAACGTCAAAGAAGGAAGAGTGGACAACACAGTTTTAAAGCCTCCACGCTTAGCGAAGTTTGCCTCGATGCTCTGATTTTATTAGGCATAAGAAACCCTGTGTATTGAGCATTAAAACGCCCAACATTGGAGCTTGTGGCCTTTGCATCCCCACCTTTGGATCACTTAATGCCTGGTGCATCCCTCTCCACTAGAGTTGGTCTCCTTAACTCGTTTATCCATTTGACTACCAACGAATCTCGGTTGCGCATAGTTCTCCCTTTTTCCCTGCGTCCTGCGCTCCACTGGCATAGTGACTTCAATGTCCAACGTTTTTCTTTTTCCATCCATTGGTTGGGTTCCAACTATTTTTTTCCATTAGTAGTTATTACCTAATTTCGATGGAGAGATCCTAGCCTGTTGCTTTATACATTTATTGTTACTTTTACCTAATAATTAGATTGGGTTATGCCCAAAACTTTTGTTACATGCCTTTAGATGTGTCAATTACTTAGAGGAATAGCTCAAGGCTTGTTTCTTAAATTGTTCCGTGTTTAATTATTTTAAAAATTTCCATTTCCTTTGATTAATTATTATAATTATGTTAAACCTGTTAACACTTTCCTTTAACATTGCCTTTTGTTGCTTATACTCTGATTTTCCCTTAACCCTAAGCACACCTTTTATATTTTCCAAGTTCCCAAATTTTCTTGGCGTTGCATTCTTCTATAGTTGTTTCTTATTAGTACACAACAAAGGTAACTAACGGTCTTCTCATTTTTGTTGAGGTAGGATCTTCTTGAAATTTTATTGATGTTGAGCTTTTGTGTAAATGAATTTGGCTAGCTAGTACCCAAATCCTTCCCTAACTCGTGACCCTCCTATGGAGATCCATTACAAGTTCGACTTCTGGTTATCCGCCTCTTGACTATTGACACTAGCCCACTTGAGTTACAAGCCTTACTTTAACCTTTCAAAGAGTACAACTAAGAGATTATCTAATTGCGGTTGTAATAAATAACTTCCAATCTTAAAGACATATTATAAGTTGAAGGGTTTAACAAGGATGTTATCCATGTTTATGTTCTTACCTCGCTTTGTTTAACCTTAAATTGTGAAGACTCTACTGGTTTTATAAGAATACGAACTTCTTTTATATTATTTATTGTCTCAAGGGTCATTACCATTGCACCTGTTATATTAATGAAGTATGTTTGAGTTTTAGACGTTAGGCTCCTTACACGCACCAAAATATATTGTAATTTTGATTGCTTAGAGGTAGAATACCTGCGCGCAATGAATTTATGATGTAATGAATGAATGTTGGAGACTAACTTTTGCACGAAATGGGAGTAATGCGATGGATGGAATGATTGATTATTCGTCTACGTCCTAAACTATTCATAATTGCTTAGAGGTAGACTCCCTGCGCGCAATGAATTTATGAGGTAATGAATGAATGTTGGAGACTCACTTTTGCACAAAATGGAAGTAATGCGATGGATGGATTGATTGATTATTTGTCTACATCCTAAACTATTCATAATTACCGGCGCCATGTTATTTTAGGCGAAGGCTATCCACCATGCAGCAGCCCAATGATTGGGAGGCGGCTGCTGCATGGTCATCCATTTCTCATGCCATACCATAGCGCATCCATATCATGGATACCCTTGGCCTCCTTGAGTAGTGACATCCCACGAAATTTGAATTTATGCCCGCTAACTGAAATTTCAAATTTGAATTTTGAATTTGGTTGATGGGCGTGCTCCAGATAATTTCGAATTTGGTAGAATTTATCCGCTCGTTTTTCAGAGTAGCGTTTGGAAGGAAGAGGAACGAGGGACAATGCAAGCAGCATCACTACACGGAACAGGGCGTGGAAGAGGGCAGGAAATGTTGTTGTTGCGCACCCAGCTCGTCTCTGTATCATGGCAGCACCACATCACTAGAGATCTACTCGGTCTGCAGGAGAAGAGATCGAGCTTTTTATTTGATCCAAAATTTGGGCAGTGTAGAAGGGAGCGTCGGCCATGGAGATATTTAACAAATCTCTGAAGCATGAATCTGCATCAGTGCAAAAGTTTGAAAAAGTCTCCAGATTCCTTTGGGAGTTTGACAAAACTCCAATACATCACTTTGATTGGTTGCCATAGTTTGAAGACGCTCCCCGATTCTTTTGGGAATTTAAAATTTGGGCAGTGCAGAAGGGAGCGTCGGCCATGGAGATGAGCAGAAAATGAGCATAAACGAAGCTATAGACGAGGCAACGGAGTCCAGAAAATTACAGAAATTCACGACAGAAATTCGCGATCCAAACAAGGCTTCCCTGGTCTGGCTCGGCACCTTCGATACTACAGAGGAGGTTGCTCGTGCTTACGACGAGGCTGCTAACAGGTTCATAGGCTCGCGAGAAAAACTGAATTTCCCAGACTCTACGCTGACTCTAAGAAAATTGACTGAAAGGCGAGTGCAAATATTGTCTATTTCTTGTAACTTTCTCATTCATACCCAGGAATCCAAAAAAATTGACTTAAAGGGCGATGACAAATATTGAC
>ML791837.1:254204-276763 GCA_009831015.1 Picea engelmannii
GAAAATTGACTGAAAGGCGAGTGCAAATATTGTCTATTTCTTGTAACTTTCTCATTCATACCCAGGAATCCAAAAAAATTGACTTAAAGGGCGATGACAAATATTGACTATTCTTTTAACTCTCTCATTCATATATTTGAGCAAGCATGTGCACATAACTGTCATTCATATATTTTAACACGCATGGGCATATTGCCAATTTGTTCAACGTCCATTAATCAAACTTCCAAAACTATGACCTGCACTCAGTACTCTCTTACCAACAAAATATTAAGGTTGAATATTTATTTTGGTCTTCAATGTTCATCCAATTCAAAACATATGTTGATCACGTTGTCTGTTGTCCATAAAATCGTTCAAGCATATGTTTTGGGATTGGTCCAATGAAAATCGTATGGTATTAATCCAACTGTTGACCAAAATAGTATTTCTGAAGTGACACATTACAAATAATTTTTTTCGATTTTGTAAATTTGAAAATCGTATGATATTAATCCAGCCATTGACTAAAATAGGATTTCTGAAGTGACACATTACAAATAATTTTTTTCAATTTTGTAAATTTGATATAGAGCAAATTTGTTTCTAAATTTGTAATTTTTTTTGATTTTGTAAATTTGATATAGAGAAAAATTTAAAGATAAATCAATTTGTTTCTAAACTTTAATGTAACAAGTTTCTAACTTGGCACTTTCCACTAGTGTATTTTATAAAAACAAATTATTGCTATAGGCAAATCTTGTTTTGTTCCTGTTATTATAATTGTTAACACGAGGTCTACTACACATCGAGTCATTTTCCTTATTGAGTGGTTATCACATTATTTAGGTAAAAGCAATTTTCTGGCCTACTTGCTCAAATCAATTTTAATAAACATAATAAACATTTAATTAATAAATTTCATTTTAATATTATATTTTTATTTATAAAAATATAAATAGTATTCATTCTAAGCCATGCACATGCGCGTATATATTCATTCTAAGCCATGCACATGTGCTTATATCTTTTAGGTCATAAAATTTTAGGTTATATATATATATATATATATATATAATTTTTTAACAATTTTATTTATAAAAGCCAAATTATCTTAGTAAAAGTTGAGAAAGTATTTAAATTTTTTGAATTAAATCCTAGATTAGAATTTGCTCTAATAAAACATGATACATAGTTCTCATCAAACTTTTGAAAAAATTATAGTATTTTTTAAACATTGAAAAGGTTCACCTAGTGTGCTTGAAGGTACTCAATCTGTATTTTCATAGAGACAACGATTGCTAAACTCTAAAGTATGCAAAAGAAAATTAAAACCAAAGTATGTAAAAGAAAATTAAAACCAAGGAGCATGAATATATTCTAAGGAGAGGATCACGGAAATATAACATAGATAACATAGCTAACATTGGGTTAGACTGGCATGTGTCACATCAAGCTACCTCTACACATACATAAACACATCAACAACCTCTAACAACATATATATAGATTAGACATCATCAACACATTAACAAAACACATGTAAACACCACATAGATCTCAAAATGTATACTCATGTATATATAAAACGGTCCACAGTGCCATCCAAATGTTTACATACGAAAATACAAGTATCCGCAGGCCAGTGAAGAACCTCGGTACAACATGGGCTCACTAGCCTATATAACAAAAGACAAAAATACATAGAGCACCACTCAAGGTGCCTCTAGAGCACCACCTCCTGCCCCTCCCTCAGGCGGTGGTCCCCCACCCACTACTGGTCCCTCCTGCCCCGGAGGTAATCGTCCGGTCATCGCAACACCTTCTACTGTTTCCTGTCGTACCACGGCCCGCCATGGCGGCGAAATCCCCACACACTGCTCCTGGATGCCCTCATCCTGGATGCGAGACCACATTCCCTCAGGCATGCCCTATAGCACTGCCTCCATGTGATGACATATGTTCTCAAAATTTACTACGACATCCGCCAGAGGATCATCTGATGCCCTGGCACCAGGGAGGACATAAGCCCAAGGGTGAAGGGAAGAAAGACATGAGAAAAGTCAAGTGATTTTATTTCCATATGTTTGGGCACTATGCAGGACAGTGTCCAAACAAGAAGAAGAAACAAACAACAGCTTCAGTAGAGGTTGAGGATTTTTCCACCAAGTTTGACAAGGAATTTTCCTTGATTGCATGCCTATCCTCGAGGACCACTACTACAGATACTTGGTATATAGACGGTGGTTCCTCTCGCCATATGACAACAGTTCGTGAGCACCTGACAGATCTTACACAGAGTGGAGATGTAGAGGTAGTGCTTGGAGATGACCGGGAGGTCAAGGTGGTTGGTTGTGGGACCGTATCATTTCGAAGGGAGTCTTTGCCTCCAATGACTTTGACAAAGGTTCTTTATGTTCTGGGCTTGAAGAAGAAATTAGTGTCAGTTTCTACTATTGAGGAGAAGGGCTATGAGGTCTTGTTCCATGATGGGCAAGTGCTTCTTTTCCCCAGAGGGTCTAGCATCACTTCGGCCAAAGTGATTGATACTAGACATGAGAGGTTGTACAAGTTATTGTTCCATCCAGTGCGAGCATTGATTCATTCTACTAGCAGTAGCAGTGACCTATGTGAGATATGGCATAGGAGGATGGCACATTTGCACCATGGGGCTTTGAGAGTTCCGAGGGAGATGGTGACGGGAGTTCTATATTTCAGTTCAGAGTACCATGAGTTGTGCAAGGGGTGTACTTTGGGAAAGTACACCAAGATTGTTTTTCCGAGCAGTGATAGTAGAGCAGCAGGGATACTTGATCTTATACATTCATATGTATGTGGCCCGATATATATATATATATATATATATATATATATATATATATATATATAATTTTTTAACAATTTTATTTATAAAATCCAAATTATCTTAGTAAAATTTGAGAAAGTATTTAAATTTTTTGAATTAAATCCTAGATTAGAATTTGTTATAATAAAACATGATACATAGTTCTCGTCAAACTTTTGAAAAATTTATAGTATTTTTTAAACATTGAAAAGGTTCACTTAGTGTGCTTGAAGGTACTCAATCTGTATTTTCATAAAGACAACGATTACTAAACTCTAAAGTATGCAAAAGAAAATTAAAACCAAAGTATGTAAAAGAAAATTAAAACCAAGGAGCATGAATATATTCTAAGGAGAGGATCACGGAAATCTAACATAGATAACATAGCTAACATTGGGTTAGACTAGCATGTATCACATCAAGCTACCTCTACACATACATAAACACATCAACAACCTGTCACAACATATATATAGATTAGACATCATCAACACATTAACAAAACACATGTAAACACCACATAGATCTCAAAATGTATACTCATGTATATATAAAACGGTCCACAGTGCCATAGAAATGTTTACATACGAAAATACAAGTATCCGTAGGCCAGTGAAGCACCTCGGTACAACATGGGCTCACCAGCCTATATAACAAAATACAAAAATACATGGAGCACCACCTTCTGCACCTCCCTCAGGCAGTGGTTCCCCACCCACTACTGGTCCCTGCTGCCCCGGAGGTAATCATCTGGTCATCGCAACACCTTCTACTATTGCCCGTCGTACCATGGCCCTCCATGGTGGCGGAATCCCCACACACTGCTCCTAGATTCTCTCATCCAGTATGCCTGAGGTGGGGCACTTTCGGATTTTTGGGCGCATTACTTATTCATATGTCCCTTCTGAGAAGAGGACAAAGTTGGAGCCCGTGGCAGAGAGAGGGATCTTTGTTGGGTACAGTGAGACTTCAAAGGCTTTCCGTATTTACCTTCCTTCCTTAAGGAAGATTGTATTGAGGAGAGATGTCAGATTTGAGGAGGACGAAGCCTTTAGGAAGTCTAGAGGGACTGAGAGAGGTGAGCAGTCTTCATCTCAGATTCAGGTGAGCCCACAACAGACTACAGTGACACAGATTTCGGGGCCACCAGCTTTAGTGACTATAGGTTCACAGGTGACAGGGCCACAGAGTTCAGGTTCGTAGGCTATTGGTCCACAGGTTTGAGGATCAAGCACTTCAGAGTCTACATTAGGATCATTGTCTTCGGGAGATGGGGTTGAGCAGGGAGAGTCCCCTCCACAGGACACTACTTCAGAGAGGAGGAAGTCCAAGTGGCTTCAAGACACTTTGAGGGAGGCACAGGGTTCAGTGGGGAATCCCAGATAGGCAGTGAGGGAGAGTAAATCTACCGACAGGTTTTGCAGCTACATCACGATGGTGAGTAGTATTCAGGAGTCTCAGCCTTCCACTTTTGAGGAGGCCACTAGTAGACAGGTATGGAGAGATTCCATCATGGAAGAGTACAATTCCATCATGAAGAACGATGTCTGGGAAGTTATTCCTAGACCTGAGAGGAAGTCAGTGGTGACTTCCAGGTGGCTCTACAAGCTAAAGCATGCTGCGGATGGTAGCATTGAGAAGTACAAATCTCTCTTTGTGGCTCGAGGTTTTTCACAGGTTGAGGGAGTCGACTATGATGAGACCTTTGCGCCAGTTGCTTGATACACTTCGATCAAGGTAGTGATATCCATTGCAACATAAATGAGTTGGAAGATCCACCAGATGGATGTGAAGACCGTATTTCTGAATGGTCTTATTGAGGAGGAGGTTCATATTGAGCAGCCATTGGGCTTTGAGGTGCATGGGAGAGAGTCTCATGTGTGTATACTGAAGAAGGCATTGTATGGGCTGAAACAAGCTCTCAGAGCTTGGTATTCAAGGATAGATGCCTATTTGCGGCAGTTGGGTTTTGAGAAGAGTGAGGTGGATCCCAACCTATACTTCATTGTGGTTGGTGAGGATCCTCTCATTCTTTTGTTATATGTGGATGACCTTTTCATTACAGGGGCATAGAGACTCATCAACAGCTGCAAGGAGAGCCTTGCTTCAGAGTTCGAGATGACAAACATTAGACTGATGCATTACTTTTTGGGATTGGAGGTTTGGCAGGAGCCTGGACACATCTTCCTTCGAATGAGGAAGTATGTATGTGACATTCTAAGAATATTTCAGATGGGAGATAGTAGGCCCATGACCACTCCCATGATTACCAATTGGAAGAAGCTTCATGCTTCTGAGTCACAGTTGGTGGATCCCACTTTGTATCGTCAGTTGATCGGGTAATTGATGTATTTGGTCAATACCAGGCCAAATATTTGTTTTGCTGTCAACACTCTAAGCTAGTTCATGGTGGAGCCTAGGAGAGTGCACTGCGTGGCAGAAAACCATGTGCTCAAGTATCTTTGTGGTACGGTAGATTATGGTTTGGACTGTCATAGAGGAGATGGAGTTCGTTTGGTTGGCTATACAGACTCTGATTGGGCAGGATGTGTCAGTGATAGGAAAATCACTTCAGGGTGTTGCTTCGGATTGTGATCAACAGTTGTGTCTTGGCTCAGTCGGAAGAAGAAGTCAATGGCTTTGATTTCGGCAGAGGCTGAGTATATGGTAGCTAGTCAGGCTAGTTGTGAGACCCTTTGGCTTCGCAAGATGCTGGTGGGATTGTTCGGTGTCCAGTTGAGGCCTACTGTGATTTACTGTGATAATCAGAGTTGCATTAAAATCTCAGAGAATCCAGTTTTTCATGACCGGTCTAAGCATATCGATATTAGGTATCACTTCATCCGTGATTATGTTCAGAAAGGAGCTGTGGAGCTATAGTACATATCTACAGAGGAGAAGGTTGCAAACATACTCACCAAGGCATTGGGCAGAGGCAAGTTTGTAATTTTTAGGGACAAGCTTGGAGTGGTGAGTAACACTTTCCTCAGTATGAGGGAGTGTTAAATTTTTTAGTTAAATAAAGTACCAAGGCAAGTGTTTCTCTTCCCTAGGCGCATAAGGGGGAGAAAGTGCCTAATGTGGGTCCTAGTCAAATTAATTTGTGAGATGCAAATTAAAATATAACTTTATTACTAAAGTGAGGGTGAGTGAAGAGACACCAAATCTCAGCCACTCATCTAATCTAATCTCAACCATTAGATTAGAAAACCCCTCACCTTCCCTCATGAGGTCGATTAGGGCAAGAGGACGCACCCATTCTTGGGTAGTTGGAGCATTTTGAGAGAGAAAGAGAGAGAGAATTTAGAGCAGCAAGAGAGCAGCCATTTCTGAGTTCTAGAGGATGTAGTTCCACAGGTCATAGTTCAAATGTATTAAAATCCTTCTGCTAGCTGATCTAGTTGAAAGTGTAAGAGGTGAGGGCCCTTAAATGAATGTCTCCCACATATGGGACTGGATTGAATTCTCTGTCCAGGCGCAGCAGATATCCATGTAGATAAAATTCACACATCAAATGATGAGTTGGCACGTCGTGGTGCCTCATTATTCAGAGGAATTGTAGACCATTTTCTATTTTATAACTAATCTCGTTTTTTATGCTCTCCATGCAGAATAAAAGAAAACGTTCATGTAAGAATAAAGAATAACAAGAAGCAGGGGGGAGACATGCCATCACCTCTTGCGCCAAATTAAACATCTGCTCCTTATCAGTTTTCATCTCTACCACTTGCTTTTCTAGCTGCTCCATCTTAAGTTGTTGCTTCACATGCCTTAGTCTCATGATGTCTATATGCTCCACATATTCAAAAATAGTTGTGGAGGCTCAACTTCCATATATGCGCAACTTCCGTATATGCACGCTTCCGTATATGCACCCTTCCGTATATGCGCAACTTCGGTATATGCACAACTTCCATATATGTGCCCTTCTGTATATGTGCAACTTCCGTATATGCGTGCTTCTGTATATGTGCCCTTCCGTATATGCACCTTCCGTATATGCACAACTTCTGTATATGCGCAGCTTCCATATATGCACGCTTTCGTATATGCATCTTTCGTATATGCGCGCATCCATATATGCGTGCATCTACGGAAGTTGCGCATATACGGAAGGTGCATATACAGAACTGCGCATATATGGAAGCGTGCATATACGGAAGCTGTGCATATACAGAAGCTGCATATATGGAAGCGTGCATATATGGAAGCTGTGCATATACGGAATCATGCATATACGGAAGGGCACATATACAGAAGTGTGCATATAAGGAAGCTGCGCATATACGGAAGGGCACATATACGAAAGCTGTGCATATACCGAAGTTGTGCATATACGGAAGGGTGCATATACGGAAGTTGTGCATATACGGAAGGTGCATATACGGAAGTTGTGCATATACCGAAGCTACGCATATACCGAAACATGCATATACGAAAGCTGGTGCATATACGGAAGCGCGCATATACGGACACGCGCATATACGGAAGCGTGCATATACGAAAGTTTCATATACGGAATCTGTGCGCATAAACAGAAGCATGCATATATGGAAGATGCGCGCATATACGGAAGCGCGCATATAGGGAAGCGTGCATATATAGAAGCACACATATACGGAAGCGTGCATATACAGAAGCTGCGCATATACAGAATCTGAGCATATACGAAAGCGTGCATATATGGAAGGGCACATATACAGAAGCTGTGCATATATGGAAGGTGCATATACGGATGATGCGCATATACGGAAGCAAGCATATACAGAAGCTGCATATACAGAAGCGCGCATATACGGAAGCGCGCATATATGGAAGAGAACATATACGAAAGAGTACATATACGGAAGTTGCGCATATACCGAAGCGCGCATATACCGAAGCACGCATATACGGAAACGTGCATATACAGAAGGTGCATATATGGAAGGGCACATATACGGAAGCTGTGCATATACGGAAGGTGCATATATAGAAGCGCGCATATACGGAAGGGTGCATATATGGAAGGTGCATATACGGAAGTGCGCATGTACGGAAGCTACGCATATACCGAAGCGTGCATATACCGAAGCACGCATATACGGAAGCACGCATATACGGAAGGTGCATATACGGAAGGACACATATACGGAAGCTGCGCATATACGGAAGGTGCATATATGGAAGCGCGCATATATAGAAGGGTGCATATATGGAAGGTGCATATACGGAAGCGCGCATATACGGAAGTGCGCATGTACGAAAGATGGTGCATATACGGAAGCGTGCATATACGGAAGGTGCATATATGGAAGAGAGCATATACGAAAGCTGCATATACGGAAGTGTGCATATATGGAAGAGCACATATACGGAAGCTGCGCATATACGGAAGCTGGCATATACGGAAGATGGTGCATATACGGACGATGCGTATATGCCCAGCTTCCGTATATGTGCTCTTCCGTATATGCGCGCTTCTATATATGCGCACTTCCGTATATGCAACCTTCTGTATATGCACACTTCCGTATATGCGCAGCTTCTGTATATGCACGCTCCCGTATATACGCAGCATCCGTATATGCGCGCTTCCGTATATGCGTCAGCTTCGGTATATGCACGCTTTGGTGTATGCACGCTTTGGTATATGCACCCTTCCGTATATGCGTAGCTTCCGTATATGTGCCCTTCCATATATGCACCTTCCGTATATGCACGCTTTCGTATATGCTCAGCTTCCGTATATGTGCAGCTTCTGTATATGCACGCTTCCGTATATGTGCGCTTTTGTATATGCATGCTTCCGTATATGCGCGCTTCCGTATATGCGCACAACTTCTGTATATGCATGCTTCCGTATATGCGCGCTTCCGTATATTCACCCTTACGTATATGCGCAACTTCCGTATATGTGTCCTTCCGTATATGCCCCTTCCGTATATGCGCAACTTCCATATATGCATGCTTCTGTATATGCGCGCGTCCGTATATGCACCCTTCCGTATATGCGCAACTTCTGTATATGTGTCCTTCCGTATATGTATTCTTCCGTATATGCCCCTTCCGTATATGCGTAGCTTCCATATATGCACACTTCCGTATATGCACGCGTCCGTATATGCGCGCTTCCATATATGCATGCTTCCGTATATGCACCAGCTTCCGTATATGCATGTTTCGGTATATGCGCAGCTTCGGTATATTCACCTTCCGTATATGCGCAACTTCCGTATATGCGCCCTTCCGTATATGCACAGCTTCGGTATATGCACAACTTTCGTATATGTGCCCTTCCATATATGCGCAGCTTCCGTATATGCACGCTTCCATATATGCGTGCTTCTGTATATGTGCCCTTCCATATATGGACCTTCCGTATATGCGCAGCTTCCATATATGCGCAGCTTCCGTATATGCACAGCTTCCGTATATGCGTGCTTCTGTATATGCACATCTTCCGTATATGCGTGCTTCTGTATATGCACAGTTCTGTATATGCACCTTCCGTATATGTACATCTTCCGTATATGCACGCACATCCGTATATGCGCACATCCGTATATGCGCGCTTCCGTATATGCACCAGCTTCCGTACATGCGCGCTTCCGTATATGCGTTCTTCGGTATATGCACAACTTCCATATATGTGCTCTTCCGTATATGCGCAACTTCCGTATATGCACCTTCCGTATATGCGCAGCGTCCGTATATGCGCACTTCCGTATATGCGCAGCGTCCGTATATGCGCGCTTCGGTATATGCACGTTCATGTAAGAATAAAGAATAACAAGAAGTAGGGGGGTGACATGCCATCACCTCTTGTGCCAAATTAAACATCTGCTCCTTATCAGTTTTCATCTCTGCCACTTGCTTTTCCAGCTGCTCCATCTTGAGTTGCTTCTTCGCATGCCTTAGTCTCATGATGTCTATATGCTCCACATATTCAAAAATAGTTGTGGAGGCTCATTACTGAGTTCTTCTGACCTCGTTTTGATACTGAGCCGTAGTAGATTTCCAAGTCTGCACTTCGACCATTAAGGCATGCTCACGATCTTCAAACATGTGACGCGCGCATATATGGACCTTGCATATACGGATGACGCGCGCATATACAAAAACGCGCATATACAGAAGCGTGCATATACAAAAGCACGCATATACGGAAGTGTGCATATATGGAAGCGCACATATACGGAAGGGTGCATATATGGAAGGTGCATATACCGAAGCTGTGCATATACGGAAGGGTGCATATACGGAAGCGTGCATATACGGACGCTGCGCATATACGGAAATTGCGCATATACGGAAGAGCACATATATGGAAGTTGTGCATATACCTAAGCACGCATATACGGAAGTGCGCATGTACAGAAGCTGGTGCATATACGGAAGCGCGCATATATGGATGTGCGCATATACGGATGTGCATGCATATACGTAAGGTGCATATACAGAACTGTGCATATACAGAAGCACGCATATACGGAAGCTGTGCATATACGGAAGTGTGCATATATGGAAGCTGCGCATATATGGAAGCTGCGCATATACGGAAGGTCCATATATGGAAGGGCACATATACAGAAGCACGCATATATGGAAGCGTGCATATACGGAAGCTGCGCATATATGGAAGGGCACATATACGAAAGTTGTGCATATACCGAAGCTGTGCATATACGGAAGGGCGCATATACGGAAGTTGCGCATATACGGAAGGTGAATATACCGAAGCTGCGCATATACCGAAACATGCATATACGGAAGCTGGTGCATATACGGAAGCATGCATATATGGAAGCGCGCATATACGGACGCGTGCATATACGGAAGTGTGCATATATGGAAGCTACGCATATACGGAAGGGGCATATACGGAAGAATACATATACGGAAGGACACATATACAGAAGTTGCGCATATACGGAAGGGTGCATATACGGACGCGCGCATATACAGAAGCATGCATATATGGAAGTTGCGCATATACGGAAGGGGCATATACGGAAGGACACATATACGGAAGTTGCGCATATACGTAAGGGTGAATATACGGAAGCGCGCATATACGGAAGCATGCATATACAGAAGTTGTGCGCATATACGGAAGCGCGCATATACGGAAGCATGCATATACAAAAGCGCACATATACGGAAGCGTGCATATACAGAAGCTGCACATATACGGAAGCTGAGCATATACGAAAGCGTGCATATACGGAAGGTGCATATATGGAAGGGCACATATACGGAAGCTACGCATATACGGAAGGGTGCATATACCAAAGCGTGCATACACCAAAGCGTGCATATACCGAAGCTGACGCATATACGGAAGCGCGCATATACGGATGCTGCGTATATACGGGAGCGTGCATATACAGAAGCTGCGCATATACGGAAGTGTGCATATACAGAAGGTTGCATATACGGAAGTGCGCATATATAGAAGCGCGCATATACGGAAGAGCACATATACGGAAGCTGGGCATATACGCATCGTCCGTATATGCACCATCTTCCGTATATGCCAGCTTCCGTATATGCGCAGCTTCCGTATATGTGCTCTTCCATATATGCACACTTCCGTATATGCAGCTTTCGTATATGCTCTCTTCCATATATGCACCTTCCGTATATGCACGCTTCCGTATATGCACCATCTTTCGTACATGCGCACTTCCGTATATGCGCGCTTCCGTATATGCACCTTCCATATATGCACCCTTCTATATATGCGCGCTTCCATATATGCACCTTCCGTATATGCGCAGCTTCCGTATATGTGTCCTTCCGTATATGCACCTTCCGTATATGCGTGCTTCCGTATATGCGTGCTTCGGTATATGCACGCTTCGGTATATGCGTAGCTTCCGTACATGCGCACTTCCGTATATGCACCTTCCATATATGCACCCTTCCGTATATGCGCGCTTCTATATATGCACCTTCCGTATATGCACAGCTTCCGTATATGTGCCCTTCCATATATGCACCTTCTGTATATGCACGTTTCCGTATATGCGTGCTTCGGTATATGCGCGCTTCGGTATATGCGCAACTTCCGTATATGTACTCTTTCGTATATGTTCTCTTCCATATATGCGCGCTTCCGTATATGCGCGCTTCTGTATATGCAGCTTCTGTATATGCTTGCTTCCGTATATGCGCATCATCCGTATATGCACCTTCCATATATGCACAGCTTCTGTATATGTGCCCTTCCATATATGCACGCTTTCGTATATGCTCAGATTCTGTATATGCGCAGCTTCTGTATATGCACGCTTCCGTATATGTGTGCTTCTATATATGCACGCTTCCCTATATGCGCGCTTCCNATGCACAGCTTCTGTATATGTGCCCTTCCATATATGCACGCTTTCGTATATGCTCAGATTCTGTATATGCGCAGCTTCTGTATATGCACGCTTCCGTATATGTGTGCTTCTATATATGCACGCTTCCCTATATGCGCGCTTCCATATATGCGCGCCATCTTCCGTATATGCGTGCTTCCGTTTATGCGCACAGCTTCCGTATATGCACAACTTCCATATATGTGTCCTTCCGTATATGAAACTTCCGTATATGCACGCTTTCGTATATGCGCGCGTCCGTATATGCGTGCTTCCGTATATGCACCAGCTTCCATATATGCATGTTTCGGTATATGCGCAGCTTCG
The DNA here is from genome assembly GCA_009831015.1 of Picea engelmannii. Lineage (NCBI taxonomy): Eukaryota > Viridiplantae > Streptophyta > Pinopsida > Pinales > Pinaceae > Picea > Picea engelmannii. The sequence continues at coordinate 266,703 of ML791837.1, forward strand.
GTATATGCACCTTCCATATATGCACCCTTCCGTATATGCACAACTTCGGTATATGCACAACTTTCGTATATGTGCCCTTCCGTATATGCGCAGCTTCCTTATATGCACACTTCTGTATATGTGCCCTTCCGTATATGCATGCTTCCGTATATGCACAGCTTCCATATATGCACGCTTCCATATATGCAGCTTCCGTATATGCACAACTTCCGTATATGCACGCTTCCGTATATGCGCAGTTCTGTATATGCACCTTCCGTATATGCACAGCTTCTGTAGATGCGCGCATATATGGATGCGCGCATATACGAAAGTTGCATATACTAAAGCGTGCATATATGGAAGCTGCGCATATACAGAAGTTGTGCATATACGGAAGGTGCATATACGGAAGGGCACATATACAGAAGCACGCATATACGGAAGCTGCGCATATACGGAAGGGCACATATATGGAAGCTGTGCATATACCGAAGTTGCGCATATACGGAAGGGTGCATATACGGAAGTTGTGCATATACGGAAGTTGAGCCTCCACAACTATTTTTGAATATGTGGAGCATATAGACATCATAAGACTAAGGCATGCGAAGAAGCAACTCAAGATGGAGCAGCTGGAAAAGCAAGTGGCAGAGATGAAAACTGATAAGGAGCAGATGTTTAATTTGGCACAAGAGGTGATGGCATGTCACCCCTCCACTTCTTGTTATTCTTTATTCTTACATGAATGTTTTCTTTTATTCTGCATGGAGAGCATAAAAAACGAGATTAGCTATAAAATAGAAAATGGTGTACAATTCCTCTGAATAATGAGGCACCACGACGTGCCAACTCATCATTTGATGTGTGAATTTTACCTGCATGGATATCTGTTGTGCCTGGACAGAGAATTCAATCCGGTCCCATATGTGGGAGACATTCATTTAAGGGCCCTCACCTCTTACACTTTCAACTAGATCAGCTAGCAGAAGGCTTTTAATACATTTGAACTATGACCTGTGGAACTACGCCCTCTAAAACTCAGAAATGGCTACTCTCTTGCTGCTCTAAAATGCTCTCTCTCTTTCTCTCTCAAAATGCTCCAACTACCCAAGAATGGGTGCACCCTCTTTCCCTAATCGACCTCATGAGGGAAGGTGAGGGGTTTTCTAATCTAATGGTTGAGATTAGATTAGATGAGTGGTTGAGATTTGGTGTCTCTTCACTCACCCTCACTTTAGTAATAAAGTTATCTTTTAATTTGCATCTCACAAATTAATTTGACTAGGACCCACATTAGGCACTTTCTCCCCTTATGTGCCTAGGGAAGAGAAACACTTGCCTTGGTACTTTATTTAATTAAAAAATTTAACACTCCCTCATACTGAGGAAAGTGTTACTCACCACTCCAAGCTTGTCCCTGAAAATTACAAACTTGCCTCTGCCCAATGCCTTGGTGAGTATGTTGGCAACCTGCTCCTCTGTAGATATGTACTGTAGATCCACAGCTCCTCTCTGAACATAATCACGGATGAAGTGATACCAAATATCGATATGCTTAGACCGGTCATGAAAAACTGGATTCCCTGAGATTTTAATGCAACTCTGATTATCACAGTAAATCACAGTAGGCCTCAACTGCACACCGAACAATCCCACCAGTATCTTGCGAAGCCAAAGGGCCTCACAACTAGCATGACTAGCTACCATATACTCAGCCTCTGCCGAAATCAAAGCCACTGACTTTTGCTTCCGACTGAACCAAGACACAACTGTTGATCCCAATTCGAAGAAACACCCTGAAGTGATTTTCCTGTCACTGACACATCCTGCCCAATCCGAGTCTGTATAGCCAACCAGACGAACACCATCTCCTCTATGATAGTCCAAACCATAATCTACCGTACCACAAAGATACTTGAGCACATGTTTTATTGCCACCCAGTGCACTCTCCTAGGCTCCACCATGAACTGGCTTAGAGTGTTGACAGCAAAACAAATATTTGGCCTGGTATTGACCAAATACATCAATGACCCAATCAACTAACGATACAAAGTGGGATCCACCAACTATGACTTAGAAGCATGAAGATTCTTCCAATTGGTAATCATGGGAGTGGTCATGGGCCTACTATCTCCCATCTGAAATCTTCTCAGAATGTCACATACATACTTCCTCAGTCGAAGGAAGATGTGTCCAGGCTCCTGCCAAACCTCCAATCCCAAAAAGTAATGCATCAATCTAATGTCTGTCATCTCGAACTCTGAAGCAAGGCTCTCCTTGCAGTTGTTGATGAGTCTCTATGCCCCTGTAATGAAAAGGTCATCCACATATAACAAAAGAATGAGAGGATCCTCACCAACCACAATGAAGTATAGGTTGGGATCTACCTCACTCTTCTCAAAACCCAACTGCTGCAAATAGGCATCTATCCTTGAATACCAAGCTTTGGGAGCTTGTTTCAGCCCATACAATGCCTTCTTCAGTATACACACATGAGACTCTCTCCCATGCACCTCAAAGCCCAATGGTTGCTCAATATGCACCTCCTCCTCAATAAGACCATTCAGAAATGCGGTCTTCACATCCATCTGGTGGATCTTCCAACTCATCTCTGTTGCAATGGATATCACTACCCTGATCGAAGTGTATCGAGCAACTGGCGCAAAGGTCTCATCATAGTCGACTCCCTCAACCTGTGAAAAACCCTGAGCCACAAAGAGAGATTTGTACTTCTCAATGCTACCATCCGCAGCATGCTTTAGCTTGTAGAGCCACCTGGAAGTCACCACCGACTTCCTCTCAGGTCTAGGAATAACTTCCCAGACATTGTTCTTCATGATGGAATTGTACTCTTCCATCATGGCATCTCTCCATACCTGTCTACTAGTGGCCTCCTCAAAAGTGGAAGGCTGAGACTCCTGAATACTACTCACCGTCGCGATGTAGCTGCAAAACCTATCGGTAGGTTTACTCTCCCTCACTGCCTATCTGGGATTCCCCACTAAACCCCGTGCCTCCCTCAAAGTGTCTTGAAGCCACTTGGGCTTCCTCCTCTCTGAAGTAGTGTCCTGTGGAGGGGACTCTCCCTGCTCAACCCCATCTTCCGAAGACAATGATCCTGATGTAGACTCTGAAGTGCCTGATCCTGAAACCTGTGGACCAATAGCCTGCGAACCTGAACTCTGTGGCCCTGTCACCTGTGAACCTGTAGTCACTGAAGCTGGTGGCCCCAAAATCTGTGCCACTATAGTCTATTGTGGGCTCACCTAAATCTGAGATGAAGACTTCTCACCTCTCTCAGTCCCTCTAGACTTCCTAAAGGCTCTGTCCTCCTCAAATCTGACATCCCTCCTCAAGACAATCTTCCTTAAGGAAGGAAGGTAAATACGGAAAGCCTTTGAAGTCTCACTGTACCCAACAAAGATCCCTCTCTCTGCCATGGGCTCCAGCTTTGTCCTCTTCTCAGAAGGGACATATGAATAAGTGATGCGCCCAAAAATCCGAAAGTGCCCCACCTCAGGCTTCTTCCCAGAGAAAGCCTCCTCACGATTCATGCTCCCCACAACCCTATGAGGACTCTTGTTTTGTAGATAAACTACAGTGTAGCATGCCTCAGCCCATAGAAATAGTGGTAGCCCCTGATCATGTAGCATGGATCTTGCAGCCGCAACAATGGCCCTATTCTTCCTCTCAACAACCCCATTCTGCTGCGGGTTGTAAGGAACAGTCAACTCCCTCCTGATGCCCTCTCCTGCACAAAAATCCATGAACTCCTTGGAGGTATACTCACCCCCATTGTCCGATCTCAGGACTCTGATTTTCTTCCCTATCTAGTTCTCCACAAGAGCTTTGAACTCTTGGAACCAACTGAAGACCTGTGCTTTGGTCTTCATGAAGAAAATCCAGGACTTCTGAGAGAAGTCATCAATGAATACAACATAGTAAGGGGAACCAATCAACGATGCCGAAGACATCGGGCCACATACATACGAATGTATAAGATCAAGTATCCCTACTGCTCTACTGTCACTGCTCGAAAAAACAATCTTGGTGTACTTTCCCAAAGTACACCCCTTGCACAACTCATGGTGCTCTGAACTAAAATCTGGAACTCCCGTCACCATCTCCCTCAGAACTCTCAAAGCCCCATGGTGCAAATGTGTCATCCTCCTATGCCATATCTCACATAGGTCACTGCTACTGCTGGTAGAATGAATCAATTCTTGCACTGGATGGAACAAGAACTTGTACAACCTCTCATGTCTAGTATCAATAACTTTGGCCGAAGTGATGCTAGACCCTCTAGGGAAAAGAATCACTTTCCCATGATGGAACAAGACCTCATAGCCCTTCTCCTCAATAGTAGAAACTGACACTAATTTCTTCTTCAAGCCCAGAACATAAAGAACCTCTGTCAAAGTCATTGGAGGCAAAGACTCCCTCCAAAATGATACGGTCCCACAACCAGCCACCTTGACCTCCCGGTCATCTCCAAGCACTACCTCTACATCTCCACTCTGTGTAAGATCTGTCAGGTGCTCACGAACTGTTGTCATATGGCGAGATGAACCATTGTCTATATACAAGGTATCTATAGTAGTGGTCCTCGAGGATAAACATGCAATCAAGGAAAATTCCTTGTCAAACTTGGTGGAACACTCCTCAACCTCTACTGAAGCTGCTGTTTGTTTCTTCTTCTTGTTTGGACATTGTCCTGCATAGTGCCCAAACTTATGGCAAGCAAATCACTTGACTTTTCTCATGTCTTTCTTCCCTTCACCCTTGGGCTTCTGTCCTCCCTGGTGCCAGGCCATCAAATGATCCTTCGGCGGATGTCGTAGTAGATTTTGAGGACATACGCCGTCGCCTAGAGGCGGTGCTACAGGGCATGCCTGAGGGCATGTGGTCTCGCATCCAGGATGAGGGCATCCAGGAGCAGTGTGTGGGGATTCCGCCGCCATGGCGGGCCGTGGTACGACGGGAAATAGTAGAAGGTGTTGCGATGACCAGACGATTACCTCCGTGGCAGGAGGGACCAGTAGTGGGTGGGGGACCACCGCCTAAGGGAGGGGCAGAAGGTGGTGCTCTAGAGGCACCTTGAGTGGTGCTCTATGTATTTTTGTCTTTTGTTATATAGGCTGGTGAGCCCATGTTGTACCGAGGTGCTTCACTGGCCTCCAGATACTTGTATTTTCGTATGTAAACATTTGGATGGCACTGTGGACCGTTTTATATATACATGCGTATACATTTTGAGATCTATGTGGTGTTTACATGTGTTTTGTTAATGTGTTGATGATGTCTAATCTATATATATGTTGTGACAGGTTGTTGATGTGTTTATGTATGTGTAGAGGTAGCTTGATGTGATACATGCGAGTCTAACCCAATGTTAGCTATGTTATCTATGTTAGGTTTCCGTGATCCTCTCCTTAGAATATATTCATGCTCCTTGGTTTTAATTTTCTTTTACATACTTTGGTTTTAATTTTCTTTTGCATACTTTAGAGTTTAGTAATCGTTATCTCTATGAAAATACAGATTGAGTACCTTCAAGCACACTAAGTGAACCTTTTCAATGTTTAAAAAATACTATAAATTTTTCAAAAGTTTGACGAGAACTATGTATCATGTTTTATTATAACAAATTATAATCTAGGATTTAATTCAAAAAATTTAAATACTTTCTCAACTTTTACTAAGATAATTTGGCTTTTATAAATAAAATTGTTAAAAAATTATATATATATATATATATATATATAACCTAAAATTTTATGACCTAAAAGATATAAGCACATGTGCATGGCTTAGAATGAATATATACGCGCATGTGCATGGCTTAGAATGAATACTATTTATATTTTTATAAATAAAAATATAATATTAAAATGAAATTTATTAATTAAATGTTTATTATGTTTATTAAAATTGATTTGAGCAAGTAGGCCAGAAAATTGCTTTTACCTAAATAATGTGATAATCACTCAATAAGGAAAATGACTCGATGTGTAGTAGACCTCGTGTTAACAATTATAATAACAGGAACAAAACAATATTTGCCTATAGAAATAATTTGTTTTTATAAAATACACTGGTGGAAAGTGCCAAGTTAGAAACTTGTTACATTAAAGTTTAGAAACAAATTGATTTATGTTTAAATTTTTCTCTATATCAAATTTACAAAATCGAAAAAAATTACAAATTTAGAAACAAATTTGCTCTATATCAAATTTACAAAATCGAAAAAATTTATTTGTAATGTGTCACTTCAGAAATCCTATTTTGGTCAACGGCTAGATTAATATCATACGATTTTCAAATTTACAAAATCGAAAAAAATTATTTGTAATGTGTTACTTCAGAAATACTATTTTGTTCAACGGCTGGATTAATATCATACGATTTTCATTGGACCAATCCCAAAACATATGTTTGAACAATTTTATGGACAACAGACAACATGATCAACTTAGTTATGGCTGAATTGGATGAACACTGAAGACCAAAATAAATATTCAACCTTAATATCTTGTTGGTAAGAGAGTACTGAGTGCAGGTCATAGTTTTGTAAGTTTGATTAATGGACGCTGAACAAATCGGCAATATGCCCATGCGTGTTAAAATATATGAATGACAGTTATGTGCACATGCCTGCTCAAATATATGAATGAGAGAGTTAAAAGAATAGTCAATATTTGTCATCGCCCTTTAAGTCAATTTTTTTGGATTCCTGGGTATGAATGAGAAAGTTACAAGAAATAGACAATATTTGCACTCGCCTTTCAGTCAATTTTCTTAGAGTCAGCGTAGAGTTTGGGAAATTCAGTTTTTCTCGCGAGCCTCTAAACCTGTTAGCAGCCTCGTTGTAAGCACGAGCAACCTCCTATGCGGTATCGAAGGTGCCGAGCCAGACCAGGGAAGCCTTGTTTGGATCCCGAATTTTTGCTGCGAATTTCTGTAATTTTGTGGACTCCGCTGCCTCGTCTATAGCTTCGTTTATGCTCATTTTCTGCTCATCTCCATGGCCAACGCTCCCTTCTGCACTGCCAAAATTTTAAATTCCCAAAAGAATCGGGGAGCGTCTTCAAACTATGGCAACCAATCAAAGTGATGTATTGGAGTTTTGTCAAACTCCCAAAGAAATCTGGAAACTTTTTCAAACTTTTGCACTGATACAGATTCATGCTTCGGAGATTTGTTAAATATCTCCATGGTCGATGCTCCCTTCTGCACTGCCCAAATTTTGGATCGAATAAAAAGCTCGGTCTCTTCTCCTGCAGACCGAGTAGATCTCTGGTGATGTGGTGCTGCCATGATACAGAGACGAGCCGGGTGCGTAGCAACAACATTTCCTGTCCTCTTCCACGCCCTGTTCCATTTAGTGTTGCTGCTTGCATTGTCCCTCGTTCCTCTTCCTTCCAAACGCTGCTCTGAAAAACAAGCGGATAAATTCTACCAAATTCGAAATTATCTGTAGCGCGCCCATCAACCAAATTCAAAATTCAAATTTGAAATTTCAGTTAGCGGGCATAAATTCAAATTTCGTGGGATGTCACTTCGCAGGCAGGCCAAGGGTATCCATGATATGGATGTGCTATGGTATGGCATGAGAAATGGATGACCATACAGCAGCCGCCTCTCAATCATTGGGATGCTGCATGGTGGATAGCCTTCGTCGTTATTTTATGGCTAGGTGTGAATGAAAATGTGTATAGTTACTTAGGCGCCTTAAAAGCTTGTTCAATATTACCGTGCGTTGTTGACTAAGCTATAATATAAATAATTAGATTTCTTGTGCAGTGGATTACTGATGGATGTACACTGATAAAGTTAATAGTTTATTGGCGTGCACTGAATTTCGATGATGTGTGATTCGTCATGCGATTAGTTTTCCAACACCTTGAGTTAGGATTGATGTACCCTCTTGCGCCATGAAATTAAGGTTGACTTTACCCACACACTATGGTTTATGTGGATGCATGTTAGTTATAGAATTGTTTATTCTTGCGCGATAGAATGAAATCAATTACGTCGCGCCTTTCTTTATATCATCGTATGATGGAGTTAGGAATTGGAGTCTCTTGCGCCTTGAAGTTTTATGTGAAGGCAATGCTTTTCTAGAACGTTTTAGTTTCTTATATCTTTTTATGAATATCCTTATGATCTTAAGTTAGCGTTAGGTTTCCCATGTTATCATGGTGTTATCTAATGATTATTCTCATGAGAGGAGATGAGCGCCTTATGATTTGTATTGTTTATGTGCATTCATGTATTGTATGAATAAAATGATTATCGGTTACTATTTTAGTGTGTTAATGCTTAGATATGTGTAGTCATTCATGGAAACAATGTTTCAGCTTAGGTCGCAAGTGTTGACATTGTGTTTTTATTGCTTCCTTAAATTTTGGATGATGTATCTTGATGTGGTCATTAATTGATGTATGTTTCATAACGTAATTTTTTTTTTTTTTTACTTCTTGTATGTTGCTTGTTGGCGTAACGACAAGGTCGTTACAGGTATCTATTCATAATAATAACTTTTTGGTTCCTAATTATTTGTCATTTTCTTTCTGTTATTGCTTCCTTTATCTTTTGAACATCTTTCCTTAATTCAACTTCATCTTATATTATGAGGTCTTTATTTGTACATTTCTAGACCCTTTTAAACTCATACTTTTATTAAATATGTCATATTTATGGACATTATATCTTACCATAACCAGAATCAACTTATCTTTATATTCATTTTTTTCCGAACCTTTCAATTATTCAAACTATTACATAAACTAAACAACTTCTATACACCAAACCTTGTTTTCATTAAATTATCAATTAAAAACAAATTCAAGCACATGTTCAATCAATTATTATAATTAGAAAAAATAATTATTTCAAAAAATTAATATTTTTAGAAATAATAAAATATATTTGTAATAATACTCTAATAAGCTATTTGTATTTTCTTAATGCTATATTAATTGTTTTTTTGGGTGATGGTTTTAGAGTTAACTCTCGATAAAGTTTGAATTTGAGAGCAACAAAGTCTTTAATCTCAAAAAATAAAGCTTTCGTTTTTTTATGTTTTTGTTTTAGATTTAAATAAAGAATACAAGAAAACAATTTATTAAATATTATTTTTATTTTATTCAAAAAATTATGAATTAATATTAAATATTATTTTATTTTATTCAAAAAGTTATGAATTAATAGTTAACTATATTAAACTTTTTCTTAAAAGTATTTTTTTGATGCATTACAATAAGAGAGTTGATATGTGAAAAAATTACCTTTTTATATTAAGTTTATTTTTATCCCTAAACATAAAGTTATGCTTTTATTTATTCATTTTTTTCAAAATTATAAACACTTGAGTTATCTTAAATGTACCCAAACCTCTAAAAACTAAGTTTTGTTATTGAAATTTCTATCAATGACTTAAAATTATAATTTTTATAAAAATTATTATGAAATTTCAAAAAATTATAATATATAATTCAATGACATGTTGAGTTATTATTGATATTGTTGGATGAGTGCACAAAGTTCATGGAATAAAAGTGAAAACAAGGTGAGTAGGAATGTGCACACATATGAATGTGTGTGCGTTTCTAGGAATTTGCATGCATTTCTAATGTGATAGGTTCATAAAACCTGTATCCTCCACGCGTCAAGTCACGTAGGCACATTCCCAGGAATGCGTGCACGTTCCTGATAAACACGTGTTCAAGAAAACTTACACATTTCTAAAAAAAGTTAAGTTAAAATAACACACATGCTTTAGGAACACACATGCATTCCTAAAGAACATGCATTTTATTAGGAATAGGTATGTGCGTGCATTCATGTTAACATAAAATATCCCTCTCTCTCTCTCTCCCCCCCACCCTCTCTTTCCCTCCCTTTGTGCCCCCCTTTCCCTCCCTCTCTCTATTTTCCTATCTCTCTCCAACTACTCTCTCCCTTTTTCTTTCTCGTTCTCTCCCCTCTCTCACTCCCTCTCCCTTTCTCGCTGTCCCCTATTCCTCGCTCTTCTTGTCTCCCTCCTCCCTACTTTATGTCCCCCATTGTTTCCCCT
>ML791837.1:281812-317567 GCA_009831015.1 Picea engelmannii
ATATATATTTATTGAGCATTTAATATTTTATAGGTTGGAGTGTGTATGATTGAATTAAAAATATTTTAGATTTAAAAAACATAAAATTGCAAAGAAAAATAAATATTAAATATTGGTATAGTAAATTGAATAAATTTGTAAGTTATTATGAAAATTTTAGAAAGCTATTTTTTAGGTTTTTAAAAGGTAAACAATAAAAACTTAGTTATAGTTATAAAGTATTTAATATATAAGTGTATATTGTTGAATTTACAATTATTTTAAATCTAATTATATAAATTTATTATTTTAAATCTAATTATATAAGTTTATTGAACATTTAATGCTTTATATATTAAGACTTATATTATTAAATTTTAAATATTATTTTAAACTCAATTATATAAATTTATTAAACATTTAATACTTTATATATTAAAACTTATATTATTAAATTTTAAATTATTTTAGATTTAATAGTATATAAATAAATATATAAAATATTAAAAACTTTCCAACCATTTACAATTTTATACTTGCTATCGAAATTCTATCATCAATGCTCACATTACTAAAATTACTGAAATGTAGGAAGAAATTTGAATAGGGTAGGATCTTCAATAATGAAGAATAATATTATGTTATTATAGGAAATTGTGGAGATTTGTAAATTATTGAGGAAAAATTGAGATAGCCACTTCCTTGGGTTATTAAAAAGTGGCTGGGTTATTATAAAGTGGTAAGAGTTGGGCTATTAAAAAGTGGTAAGAGATTGGTATGGTAGGTTCTTGACTAATGATGAATAATATTATGCTAGAATTTATTTTTTAATCGGTAGATTATGTGGGAGGTGAGGATTTTTTTGGCATCATTTTCATTAACTAGGGTTTATCGTTCTATTATGTTAGATTTGTTTTTTTAATCGTTAAGATTATATAGATTGTACTATAAAATATAATAAAAACATACAACTATTTATTGTTTAATAGTTGGGTTTATCGTTCTATTATGTTAGATTTGTTTTTTTAATCGTTAAGATTATATAGATTGTACTATAAAATATAATAAAAACATACAACTATTTATTGTTTAATAGTTGTTATACATCAACACTCTTTTTACAATGTTCATGCCCCTAAAAGCCTAAAAAGGGATTATAAGTTATTAATGAGGCTTCCGCATTGTGAAATATTGAAGGAAGGATTTTTATGAAAGGAAAATGGAACTGTATTTGAAATTGCACTTGAGATTGCACTACATATGGTACATAGAAAAATCACATCGTGAAGAATCCTTATAAGAACTAATTAACATCCTGCAGAATCCTTATAAGAACCAATTAAGTTTGTTGACCAAACTCTATAAAGTGTATTTTACACATCATGGAATAATCAACGAAGGACTATTAGTCTTATGATTCCATTGCAGTGCAATGCTGGAAGTGTATTTTACACGCCATGGAATAATCCAATAACCTATATTAATTTTATGATTCTATTGCAATGCAACATTGCAATATTGTTGTTTTTGTTATTTTCCAAAGTGTTGTTGTATTTCAATGTGTTTTCCAGTTGTAAGTTTTTGTTGATATTCTTAGTTTCCGAACTGTGTGATAGTTATTCTTGGCTAATGGTAGGTCTCCTTTCATTGTTATATATAGTCGACATCTTATTGTATTGAATAATATAACAAATAGAAAAATTTATTTTTTCTATTGTTGTTTTGTTTTATAAAATCTAGATTTATTTACAATCATAGTTAGACTCAAATTTCTATCAATGCAACGTTTAATACGAAGTAATGAGATGAAATCAAATTAATTAAATTTTTACAAATGCATCGTTTAATCTGAATAAAGTATCGAGACGAAATCAAATTAATTGAAAATAATGATTGTGACACAAATATTTAATCTTGCATGGATTCAACTACTTTGAAGTTATAATTTACTTAACAAAATTACAAGATAGCCCAAATCCTACAGTAACCGATTGTGATAACAACATTCTTGTAACATCCTACTCTTGCGCGCACTTGATTGGACTTATTCTTTGAGGAAGCTTGTGTGCAAGTGATCCGGTTCATTATATGATGATGTTGTGTATATGATGATATGTTATTTGATTATATTTGTATTGATAGGTGCTATTGACTGATTTATCCTGAGTGTGCAGGACTCTAGACAGATTGAGGATGTCAATGGCATCGATGGGCCTCCTTGGACTCCAGATCGATTAAGGGAGGACTGTTTATGGTTTGAGTATTTATGTTATTGCATATGTGACATATGACTGGTATATTATGATGTTGATTTTAGATTGATGACATGTTTCGTTGATGGATGCAGGATGACGATTGCTTGCTAATCAGACTCACATTTGGAGTAAATGGGTCACGCACGAAAACCAGAGATATTGAGGGAGAGGTGTGGAAGAAGACCTGCCACAACCTACTAACACTCTCTCCATGGCTCGAACTGTAGGTTAACGATTACATATTTCGAGAGATCAACGATGTCATGAGGGAAGAATGATACAGTTGTTCACGAAGATTCTAAGGGTCACGCAATAAGAAAGGGTCCTTATTCCTTAGAGGCCCTTAGTCTCCCACAAGGTTGTTTGACGGAGTATTGACTCCAAGGGAGGATGCATACCAAAATCACTCAAAAGGGGAGTGGCAACCTTGGAGCATGTAGTGCATCTTGAAGGGCATGTCACATAAATGAAACATGAATGAAGATGAGTGGCACCCTTGGAGCGCACAGTGCGTCTTGAAGGGCACATCATAGTTTTAACACTGGTGAGTCAATGAACCCAGGTACCTAGAAAACAATATTTCATTTTGACTTGGCCAGCCTTAAAATAAATGTAGTATGAGTAAAGTTTAATAATTATAAAGTTTCCCTTAAAACCAATTTTGCTAAGCCTAGTTGAATTTAGAGGATAGGTCTAATTGGGGTATAAGGACTAAAACTAATTAATCAATTAATAAAGAGGGGGATGAAGAAAAATCAAATTTAAAAAAATAAAGGAGAAAGAATTTATCAAAAAAATAATTGATGGTTATGTGCAAAACTAGCTAATTTAGAACTTAGACCAAAAAGGAGAAAATTAATTACAAAATGAATGTGGAACATAGAAGGGAATATAGTCTAGAGAACTTTCCAATTTAGAAATCAACTAAGATTTAAGAAAGATGTCAGTCATTAAGGAAATGTGAGGGAATAAACGAACATCGAGGAGTGTTTTTAGGAACGCTTTTAGGTGTGTGAGGAAAATTGGTAATTTAATTTAATTAATTAAATGAATTTTTGGTGCAACTAAGGGATCATGTGACAAGTGTATGGGGAGAATTTTCCTAATAAAAATTTAATAAAAAGAATTTTATGTCCATTTCGCAACTAGTCACTAAGATAACTCTATAAAGAAAATGACAGAGGAGGGGAAGGGGCCACGTCTAATATGCGTAAGGTTATGATGTCGAATTTTACTCTTAACTGTTTTTTCTTGTGGGATTTGGGATACCCAGCTCCAATTGAAAGTGGTAGATCAACCATGCGAGGTGAGCTGGGAGCTAGCTTTCTATGGTTTGTTTGTGTGGCCCCTTTGCAGCTCAGGGGGGTCAGGGAGAAGAAGAGTACCCCTAACGATGGCTAGGAGGTACTAGTGAGGTCTCAATGGTTAGCAAGTAGGAGCCAGATGGAGCGCAAGTGTGGGAGGTCATCATCGAATTCTCTCCTTCGGTTAAGGTATTTTTAATTAGATTTGTAATTGCATTTGATTAATCTATATAGTATAGTTTGTTCATATCTGGCATAAATATGTGAGATCATAGGATCAAGAGATAAGATCTAAGATGTATTTATGAATACTAGAGGAGGTTCCTAATGAGTTCACCTCCATTTTTAATATAAATCTGAATTGTTGTCTACTCCCTGGATTGTGAGACCTAAATAGATTTACCCTAGCATTTTTATATTAAGAAATTCATTGCTCTTTTGGGAGGAGGCTCTAGGACCCTGCCCAGATTTTCCTTTGCTTCGTCATAAGATATGCTCTACATTTTATCCCATTCTATCTCTTCGTGTGATTACACTTTTACCTGACAATGATTTCCCCTTGACTTTTCTCTGTGATTTATTTCTCTCAATGGCCAGCACTCTCCAAGGGACCCTGAGTTTATTCCTGGGTTAGTTTATGATTTCTAGGTGTTGTAACTTGGGCCAAAAGTGGGGAGGGGCCATGTGAATGCCATGGTTTATCTCTGCATTGATTTGTTGGTTTTACTTCCACTTTTACCTCATCTTGGACATGTGTTTCGCCTTTACATTGCTTGGTATGGATTTGGCATGGTGTTACATTCACCTTTGCTTCACCTTGGTACTACCTTACCTTGGCCATTGGAATCACCCTTTCCCCTCTGCTTGACATTCAATCACTCCATTATGCATTATTTGATTAAGAGTCTTTATCGCCACATAAAAGGGTTTTTAATACTTCATCTCGGCCATTGAATGTGCTCAGCAAACCCATTTTTCTTCCACCATGATTTTGCAGTAAGATATGGGCGGTTGTACTTCATCTCAGCCATTAAACTTGCTTAGCGAACCCACTATTCTTCCACTAATAAATTTCCAATACTAATCAACGTTTTTACCACAACGTTGTTGATATTTTCACTTGAATATTTTACCTCTACGAATTTGGCTTTCTTGGGACACCCATTGTTCCCATGAAGGGTGGTTTCTTCAGAGATTCTATGTGTTCTCCTTCTCTGTGGTTTCCGGTGCGTTTGGCGAAGAGACACTATGCATCCATCCTTGCTGGTATCCTCAGTGAATTTGGGGCCATAACTATGTGTTTTTGGATTGATAGACTCCACAATTTCCTTGTTTGCATCCTTTGCTAAATGGGGGTAATAACCATTGTGTTTTATTGGTGTCGCAGCAATTTTTTTGTTGTTTCCTTTGCGATCTTTCCTGAAATTAACCTTTGCCATTTCTGAGTTGTTTTCTCTGGGATTGGTATCCCTGACGATTCCCTTATTCAATGTATTTTTAATTAATTTCTTATTTAACGTAATTATTCAATTGGTTTCTTATTCACTGTAATTACTATAGTAATATTTCCTCCAAGGTAGTGAAAATTGTTTTTCTAGCGGTAAATCCATATTCCAAGTAATTATAGTAATAATGGGTTACCTTAGGCATAGTTGTGGTTCAACAATATTACACTGACAATGACCAAATTTCTCTTATTGGTGACCCTATTAAAAACTATGGGCTTCTAGGTGGATGAATAAATTGCTGAATTTATTATTCAGTTGAATATTATTCCAGTTCAATCTAATTAATTTTTTGATTTTTAATTCAGTTGAATATTAATCAATTTTTAATCTAATTCAGTTTGCAAATTGTGAATTCAGAACTATAATCTAAGATGCAAATACAACTTAGAATGTAATTCAGTTGGAGTGTTATTCGAGTTTAAATTTAATTCGGTTGCAATTCTAATTTTAGAGTTATAATTTTGTTCACAATCCTTAGATTCTATTTGTTCGCAATACTTAGATTCTAGTCGCCACTTTTATATGTTGTTATATGATTGTTTTATTACTTAGATTCTATTTCGCCACTAATCTATGTGGAGGCTTGATTGTTAATATTGATTTCCCTTGCGCCTTGGTTTAAGCTGGTGAATAGGTGTTTAGATTGCTTGCGCTATGGGCTATCTTGATGCTTAATGTTTACGCATATGTTTTCTAGCACACTCACCATGACATTACTTATGATCCTTATGAATGATTAATTGTGGGCGCTGATCGATAATTGAATTATGTTATCCAAAAACTAGATCATGTGGTTACCTTTATTATGATGTGGAGTATTGTAATTGATGATTGAAATAATCACGTGCCTTAAAACTTAATAAGTAGATTTTTTCTCCTTGACTTATGTTGATGCTGGATGGATTTAGTATTTAAGTTCTCTTGTGCCATAGAATTTTTATGTTACATGTGTTGGATATTAAAATTATTTTTCACCTAGTTGATCGTTGATGATGTTATTTAGCTTAGCCGACTTGAACTTGATTGTGTCGGGTGGGATGTAGACACCTCCTTGTTCCTCAGAACAGTCGCCAGTCCTGAGACCTTAAATAGTCAAAATCCATGGGGACCTGGGCTTGAGCGTTGCTTATGTGTCCTATAGTTCTTAACCATTGTAGGGTAGGATGGGAAAGTAGTCATTTATATTCTTTATTTGAGTAAATGTTCGTAAATTGCTTCAAGCTTCATGATGTGCTAATATGCTATGTTTTTTATGTTTATGTGCCATGTGAAATTCATTCATTATGATACCATCGAGTTGTGTCGTTATGACTTTATTGTTGACATTTTTGTCCCAATGCTTTTAAATAAATAAATAAAAATTACCTGTTGTACATCATTTTTTTGTTGTGACGGTCAGGGTCGTTACATATGGTATCAGAGCAGGTTCAACCCTACGACTTGGGAGCATTACGCCTTCCTCTGCATCAACACTTGTTTATAATTTATCGTTAATTAATTTTATTTGTATTCATGCAGGTAATCATGGTTATAGGATGTTGCGGAGGTAGAAAACGTGGTGCTAGGGGAGGAGGCGCGATGCCTCCAGTAGCATCCACACCAGAGGGGTCTAACCCACAAGGAGAAGAACAAGTTGTAGGATAGGAATAGATAGTTGTGGGAGATGTGGTTGGGTTGATGAGGTCATTTCAGAGGATGTCATAGGCCCTTATTAGCCATTTGGGTAAATATGAGGCCAGGGCCCCGACACCCCTTGAGGGTCCACTGCGCGCCCCAACCGATACTAGTAGCATTCACCGAGAACTCGAGAAGGTCAAGTTTCCCAAGTTATTTGGTGCCATGAATGACACATCCACTGAGGCATGGTTGGAGAATATGGCGATGTGCTTTGCCCTTCGTGTCTATACCCCCAACATGAAGGCCTGCATGGAGGCCTTCCAACTGAAGGGGAGCACTCTTCTATGGTGGAAGACACTCCTGTCGCAACTGAACATGTTCGTTGAAGATGTGTCATGGGAACTGTTCGAGGAGTGGTTACGCGAGAGGTATATGTTGGAGGAATTTATTGAGAGACAACTCAATGAGTTCAACGCCTTGCGATAGGGCGATCGTGTGATGCCTGAGTATGAGGCCCATTTCATGAAGCTGCTTCGGTATGCCCCGCACCTGAATATTGAGAACCTTAAGGTCAACAAGTTCATGTTCGGCCTTAATGTCAGCATTCGTGTGAAAGTGAGGATTTTTATGTCTCAAACGTTGCACGATGTTGTCCAGAAGGCCCTCATAGCTGAGGAGGAGCTCATCAACAGCGGTCAGAGAAGGACTCTAGCGAGACTGATGGGACATGAAACATGTGGTGCGCAACAACATTAGACACCAACTAGACATCCACCAAGGTATCGAGGCACTTCGAGAGGATCCACATTCACTACACCACGACGACCGACACCTCAACAATGGATTCCCTATAGAGGACCACAACACCAACAACAATGTCGACCGTAGTAGCATCATTTCAGGCATGTTCAACAGAACATACTAGGGTTTCAAACCGGTGGGCCGTCACCTTCAACTTCGAGGATGAGGAACACTGTAACAAAGACCAGGTGTCGGACATGTGGAGAGCCACATTACCAACATGACTGCCCAGTTGAGAGGGACAGAGCAACAAGATCTGCGAAACACACTACCGTAGGAGATTTGGGCAAGGCCCATCGGATTTATGCAACGATGAATAACCACTAGGATGAGAACCATTCTATTGTGCTAAAGATGTTAGGTACCATGGCTAACTAGACCCTTAGTATTTTGATAGATCTCGGAGCTACAGAGAGATTTATTTTTGGTGCAACGCTAAAAAGAATTAAGGTAAAGGTAGTAGAATAGGATGAGTTTAGCTACGTAGAAATGGCCTTGGGAGCCAACCAGAAGGTTGGATAAAAGGTTACGGGTTGTAGCCTTAACCTGGGATATTGTTTCACAAATTCCAACCCGTATGTCATGATATTAGGATCTTATGATGTCGTGATCAATATGGACTGGTTTGAATTGCATGAGGCGATACTCAATTGTAAGATGAAACAATTGAGTTTGGTTGATGATGAGGGACAAAGACATGTGATTGTGCAAAGGAACTATGGATTTTCCCTAAGGTTCATATCTTCCCTACATATTTGGAAGAGCATGTGCAAGGGATGCAAGCTATATGTGATCCACGCGTTCAACTAAAAGGGCGTGGAAGAAGGACTAGAAAACCTTCCGGTAGTACAATAATTTTCAGACGTATTCCCATAAGAGTTACCAGGGTTGCTGCCTAATAGGGAATTGGAATTTATTATCGACCTAAAATCGAGAACTGAACTGATAGAAAGAATGCCTTATCATATTTTGACCCCTGAGTTATAGGAGTTGAAAATGAAATCGAAGGAGTTGCTGGACCTAGGACTTATACGTCCAAGTGTGTTACTGTGGGGTGCACCTGTTATTTTCATACAGAAGAAGGATGGGTCATGGAGACTATGCATTGACTACCATCAATTGAACAAGGCAATGATCAAGAACCAATATCTTTTTCCAAGGATAGATGATATGTTTGACCAGATGAAGGGCATGATGGTGTTTTCGAATATCAACTTGAGATCAGGGTATCACCAGTTACAGATCAAGGAAAAAGGAATTCTTAAGTTTGCATTTAAGACAAGGCTTGGACATTACGAGTTTACTATTTTATTGTTTGGACTGACAAATGCCCCAAGGTTATTCATGAGCTTGATGAATCAGGTGTTCCGTGAATACTTGGAAAATTTTGTTCAAGTATTCATCGACGATATTTTGATATATTCTCGAACGATGGAAGAACATGATGAACATTTTCACTTAATACTACAGTGTCTACGAGAGAACAAATTGTTTGGGAAACTGTCGAAATGATCATTTTATCAATCAAAGATTCATTATTTAGGGCATGTCATCTCCAAAGAAATTATTGCTATGGATCCAGCGAAGGTTGAGGCTATTATGGAATGGCTTGCGCTAACGAATGTCCTAGATATTCATAGCTTCATGGGTTTAGCGGAATATTATCGACGGTTCGTCGAGGGTTTTTCGAAGATAGAAAATTTGATTACATAATTGCAGAAGAAAAACAAGAAGTTTGTATGGACGGAGAAATGCACGAAAGCATTTTGAAGGCTCATGGGGATTTTGACGACAACGTCGATACTAAAATTCCTTGATATGGACGAGGAATTCTTGGTATGCACTGATGCATCCAGGAAAGGCTTAGGCAGAGTCTTGATGCAAGATGATCGAGTGATCACTTACATCGCGAGGAAGTTAAGAAGGCATGAGGATAACTATGTGATGCATGATTTGGAGTTGTTAGCCTTTTTGTGCCTTGAGAGTTTGGAGAAACTACCTAATTTGACAAACATTTGAACTAAAATCGAATCACTGTGGTTTACAACACATTTTTACGCAAAGCGACTTGAATGCATGACGATACATAAAATGAACAATTTCTACGCAAAGCGAGTACGATTTCAAGATTACCTACATAAAAGGAACAATGAAAAGAGTGGTTGATGCGTTGTGTTGGAGACCACACATATTTTAGGTGATACCTCTTCAGACGAATCTATGTGAAAATATTCTAACTTTACAGTGTGACGATGACTGATATAAAGAGGTTAAAGAATTTATTGGACAAAACACCATGATGGTACCAAAATTTGAGGGATTTACTGTGGAAAACAATGGATTAATGCGATATAATAACCAGATTTACGTACCGCCCAACAACAAGTTGAGAAGTTTGATCTTAAACGGAGCTCATAGAGTAGTGTACATGGCTCATCCAGGAGTCACAAAGATGAAGGCAGGCCTTAAACCCTTATTCTTCTGGAAAGGAATGAAGGTGGACATACTCAACTACGTGGCAATATATCTTGAATGTCAGCAAGTGAAGGCTGAACATAGACATCTGGAAGGATTGTTACAACCACATGCTATTCCAAACTCGAAATGGGAGGTCATTTTGATGGACTTCATTGTTGGATTTTCGCTGACGATAAGGAGGAAAGACTCAATTTTTGTGGTAGTTGACACTCTGATGAAGAGTGCACATTTTATCCCTATATGTACGACCGATTAGGCACCTAACATAGCTATATTTTTCATCATCGATATTGTGAGGTTGCATGGCATGCCTAAGAGGATCATATCTAATCGAGGATCGGTGTTTACAGGAAAATTTTGGACTAGTTTCCAAGAGGCCTTGGGAACCTAACTTAACTTTAGTACCACATATCACCTGGAGACATACAAGAAGATTGAATGAATGAACCAAATCTTGAAGGACATGTTGTGTATATACGTGATGGACCAACAAAATTGTTGGGAAGAATTCTTTCCACTGGTAGAGTTTTCTTACAACAATAGTTATCAAATCACCATTAATATGGCATCATTCGATTTTCTTTATGAGTGACCGTGTCAGATGCCTTTGAGTTGGGATCGGCTTGAGGATAGGGTACTGGTAGAACCATAAGTGATCAAAGAAATGGAAGAGAAAATGCAAACAATAAGACAATGGATCGAAGAAGCATAGGATCAAGATAAGATTTATGGAGATGCGCATCGCATTGACCGTAGTTATGAAGTTGGCAATCGAGTCTTCTTGCAGATGAAATCGTGCAAGAATTCGATCAAGTTTGGAAAGGGTGATAAAATCTATCCTAGGTTCATGGGACCTTTCAAGGTTGTGGAAATAAAGGGGCCCGTGGCCTATCGACTAGCCTTTCCTGATTCATTGAGGCGTATGCATGATGTTTTTTACGTATCTGTTTTGAGACATTATGTTAGTGATCCTACACATGTGATTGACATGAATTCCTTATAGGTATCGGACGAGGGTGTGCTCATGACAGAGCCAATACACATTCTGGACCATCGCATTCGCCAAATATGACGTCAAACATTAGATCAGGTCAAGGTCGAGTAGGACAATTATAGTCCACACTCAACTACCTAGGAGGACACATATAATATGCATCAACAATTTCCATTTATTTTTGACCGATATACCTTTAGATATTGTCAAATACTTTATTTATGCACTTTAATACTATGAAACTTCACGACAAATTTTAAAACAAGAGGGAGTGTATGTAACATCCTGGTCTTTCGCACACCTGATTGGACTTATTCTTTGAGGACACTTGCATGCAAGTGATCCAGTTCATTATATGATTGATTGTTTCTCTTATGGATTATGATGATGTTGTGGATGTGATGATATGTTATTTGATTATATTTTTATCGACAAGTGATATTGCTTGGTTTCTCCTGAGTGTGTAGGACTCTGGACAGATTGAGGATGTCGATAGCATTGATGGACCTCCTTGGACTCCGGATCGAGTCAGGGAGTGGACTATTTATGGCTTGAGTATTTCTATTATTGCATATGTGACATATGACTGGTATTTTATGATGTAGATTTTGTATCATTGACATGTTTCGTTGATGGATGTAGTCTGACGATTAATTGCTAATCAAATTCACATTTGGAGTAAATGGGTCACGCATGAAAACCAGAGATATTAAGGGAGAGGTGTGGCAGTAGCCTTGTCGCAACCTACTAGCACTCCTGCCATTTCTCGAACTATAGGTTAACGATTACCTAGTTTGAGAGATCCACGATGTCATGAGGGAAGACTGAGATAGTCACTCACAAAGATTCTAAGGGTCACGCAATAAGGCAAGGTTATTATTCCTTAGAGGCCCTTAGTCTCCCACAACGTCTCCTGACAGAGTATTGAATCCAAGGGAGGATGCCTACCAAAATAAGTAAAAAGGAGAGTGGCACCCTTGGAGCACGTAGTGCGTCTTGAAGGGGACGTCGCATAAATGAAACATGAATGAAGGCGAGTGGCACCCTTGGAGCACGTAGTGCGTCTTGAAGGGGACGTCGTATAAATGAAATATGAATGAAGGTGAGTGGCACCCTTGGAGCACGTAGTGTGTCTTGAAGGGCACTTTATGGTTTTAACACTGGTGAGTCAATGAACCTAGGTACCTATAAAACGATATCTCATTTTGACTTGGTTAGCCTTAAAAAAAATGTAGTATGAGTAAAGTTTAATAATTATAAAATTTCCCCTAAAAACAATTTTGCTAAGCCTAGTTGAAATTCGAGCATAGGTCTAATTGGGGTATAAGGACTAAAACTAATTAATCAATTAATAAAGGGAGTATGTAGACAAATCAAATTTAAAAAATAAAGGAGAAATAATTTATCGAAAGTTTTATTGTTGTCTATGTGAAAAACTAGCTAATTTAGAACTTAGACCAAAAAAGGGAAACTTAATTACAAAAGGAATGTGGAACATAGAAGGGAATCTAGTGTAGAGAACTTTCCAATTTAGAACTCAACTAAGATTTAAGAAAGATGTCATTCATTAAGGAAATGTGAGGGAATAAAGGGACATCGAGGAGCATTTTTAGGAACACTTTTAGGTGGGTGAGGGAAATTGGCAAATTAATTTAATTAATTAAATGAATTTCTAGTGCAACTAAGGGATCGGGTGACAAGTGTATGGGGGGGAATTTTCCTAATAAGATAATTCTATAAAGGAAATGGCAGAGGAGGGGACACGTCTGGTATGTGTAAGGTTATGCTGGTGGATTTTACTCTTGACTGATTTTTCTTGTGGGAGTTGGGATACCTAGCTCGAATAGAGAATGGTAGCTCAACGTTGTGAGGCGAGCTGGTAGATATCTTTCTTTGGTTTGT
This sequence comes from Picea engelmannii, assembly GCA_009831015.1. NCBI lineage: Eukaryota > Viridiplantae > Streptophyta > Pinopsida > Pinales > Pinaceae > Picea > Picea engelmannii. The sequence continues at coordinate 294,651 of ML791837.1, forward strand.
GTGCATGGCCCCTTTGTATCTTGGGGGGCTCAAGGGGAAGAAAATTGTCCCTAACGTTGGCTAGGAGGTACCAATGAGGTCTCAATAGTTAGCAAGCAGGATCCATATGGAGCGCAAGCGCGGGAGGTCATCATCGAATTCTCGCCTTTGGTTAAGGTATTTTTAATTAGATTTGTAATTGAATTGGATTAATTTGTATAGTCTAGTTTGTTTATATCTGGTGTAAATATGTTAGATAATATGATCAAGAGATAATCTCTAAGATGTATTTATGAATGCTAGAGGCAGTTCCTAATGAGTTCACGCCATTGTTAATATAAATATGAATTGTTGTCTACTCACTGGATTGCGAAACCTAAATAGATTCATGTAACATCCTGCTCTTTCACACACTAATCAGACTTATTATTTGAGGAAACTTGCGTGGAAGTGATCCATTTCATTATATGATTGGTTGTTTTGATTATGATTGTGAGATGTTGTGGATCTGATGATATGTTATTTTGTTATATTTATATCGACAAGTGTTATTGACTGGTTTCTCCTAAGTGTGAAAGACTCTGGACATTAGAGGATGTCGATGGCATCGATGGATATCCTTGGACTCTAGATTGAGTAAGGGAGTGGACTGTTATGGTTTGAATGCTTTTGATATTACAGATGTGACATATGACTATATATTATGATGTTGACTGTTATAGCTGACACGTTTCGTTGATGGATGCAAGTTGACGATAGCTTGATAACTAGACTCACATAGGAGTAAAGGATTCATGCATGAAAAACAAATACATTGAGGGAGAGGTGTGGCAGCAGCCCTGCCGTAGCCTACAAGCAGTCCCACCGTGGCTCGAATTGTAGGTTAACGATAACCTAGTTTGAGAGATCCACGATGACGTGAGGGAAGACTGTGATAGTCACTCACGATGATTCTAAGGGGCACGCAATAAGGTAAGGTCCTTATTTATTAGAAGCCATTTATCTCCCACAAGGTCACCTGACGGAGTATTGACTCCATGGGTTGAGGTCTATCAAAATCAGTCAAGAGGTGAGTATCACCCTTGGAGAACATAGTGCGTCTTGAAGGGAACGTTGTGCAAATAAAACGGGAATGTAGGCGAGTGGCACCCTTGGAGCATGTAGTGTATGTTGGCATAGGGGTAGACCTAGGGTTCAATTCTAACAATGCACCAACAAACCCTAACTACTGGCCCTTTCAGAAACACTTGCGAAGCATATGAAGTCTCACCTGAAGTAGCAATAGGGGGGTTGCAGGACACATGTGTCTACAACTAGATGAAATGAAAGATGAATCCTAAACAACAATGCATAATAATCTATAGATTCTTAACAATATTATTCTTAACTCCGCGAAGTTAGTTATATCTTCTTATCTTCAATAGGAAAAATAACAGTGCAATAACAGTATAACAGATAGTAAATAACAAAGAATAAACCACATGGATCAACAAGATTTACGTGGTTCACCCTCTCCCTAAGGCTACATCCACATAATTGCGTTTATTGATAAAATAGATGAAAATATATAGTTCTATCTGTGCACTCAGTTGCAGATCCTTCTCTCTCTCCTCTTTATCTCCTAATGCTACACACCCAGTTGCAGAGTCGATCTTTGCACCAAGATGAAGACCCAAAATACAAGAATTCTCTAAGACATACCACTTTTACATCTCAACCTCCCTATCACCTCTCTCTCAACTATTCTATACCTCTATTAATCATTCCATGATTGTTATTGGATAAATCAGTAAACAATTCTAAAGAAAAACCATGCTTTGTCATTGAAAGACACTCAAAGAAAGAGACTAAATATTTCAAAAGAAAACAAAGAGAACATGGATAAAAGTAGTTTCAAATATTTCAAGCAGATTGTAAACAGATCCAACAAATCACCCTAGAACCATATCACAAATCTGGGCAGGGAAAACCACCAAATACAAATTCTTTCACAATTTCCGCAGGCCGGAAGACTACAGTGCAGAAATCACTGATTTTTGCAGGCCAGATAAGGGTAGGGCGCGGCATTTCCGTACTGGTCAAAATATAAAGGGCACAAAAATCCTAAGTTGCCACACTGTCCCTCAAAGCAGGGTGCGAAAATCAAACAAAAATGGAAAAATTTAAAAATTGAGAAGGTTTTCCAGTGAAGTTTAACAATCAGAGATTCAAGTTGGATCTCCCAGTGACTCATAAAATAGAATCAAGAAATCAAAGCAAGAAAAAAAGAAAAACTAGGAAAACATTTCGTTCCCCAGTGGAGTTGCTAGTTTTGTTATTGGATAAATCAGTCAATGCAGACATAAACTAATCTCCCTAGATCCACCTAGATCTAGAACAAAACAAGACATAACACGGTGTTTTCCCTAAGTTATAATCATTGATCTTACTACCAAAGAAGGAATTGATGACTTACCTTTGAGATCGCTTCCTTATATTTGTGTTGTTCCTGCTTTGCTCCGGTGCTCTTATGAAATTAGATCTGCAATGACACAAACCAACCAAAGTGAAAGAAGTAGAAGTGTATTTAATGACAACCTATGCATATGATCAAGGAATTATGGAATAAAATAAATATAATTCTATGGGAAAGAAGCATGCCACTGTATTATATTAAATAATAGGAAGAGAGATTACAACCGGATGCCTTGATGTTGTAAGGTTCCTTCCAATAGTTCCTTGCTTCCCACACAATTCTTGCTCCAATGGATTCTGATACTGTGTATCTGATAGCTACTCATAATCTATATTGACAAAGAAAATCTCAAAGCCAACATACAAGCTCCAAAAACTCCAAGCTACAAAACTCAATAACAATCCAATCTCCAAAACCAACTAACTTTCTCCATGAAAGCTCCTCTCCTTTTATAAGATGAAGAGGATAAGGTGAGGAGGTTAGGATAATCCCACTAAATCATGAAAGAAAGTGAGATCCAAACCATCCAGAGGCCACCTCACCATAGAAGCTTCTCCTTCTAGAACCATCACGAAAATGATTATTTTTTCCACATACGAAGGTCACCGCGACCTGGCTATAGTGCAGCCTACGAAAATTCCATGCCCTAGCTATAGCGCAGCCTGTGGAAATCAAGCATTTCTACACCCTAGCTATGGTGCAACCCACAAAAATCCTCCAAAATAGGGTTTTTACAGAGGAAAACACAACTTCTTCTCTCAAAAATTTCTTCTCCCTTCTTTCTTTAGGAAGTTGATGCCAACGCCCTTCCTCACAACCCGCAGGTCGGAAGTTCTATGTCAGCTCAGGATCTTTTCTTCCTTCTCGTCCCGAAGAACACTAAACGGTCCTTCTATTTCCCTATCGGGAAATCTACACCCACAGAAAACTCTCACACGATCCCCTTCTTCTACTCGGGAGATCGGACTTCGCGCTATCGCGAGGTCAATGGTCGAGTACAGGCCTCTTGAATCCTAGAGACCCGACAATCAATCAATGCTGACCTTCTCCTATCGGGGTTTTCTCTATCACGATTTCGCCACTTGCGATGTCGAATCACTCGTATCCCTGAATCTCAATGCCTGATACGCCGAAACTTCGATGCACCCGCGAGTTGACTATTCAACGCTTCACCTCATCGGCAATTCGGGGTTCACAATATTGAAAATCCTAATGTCAATGTTTCGAAACTTCCCACTGCGAAACCCCGATATACTTATGCCACCTGTCCACCACTCTGACCCTTGTGGCCCCACACTTTCCTTCCTGGCTATCAGGATATCACGAATAATGATATCGCGGTTCCTAGTGCCTAGATCTCCGAAGTGGATGATCACGTGACACGCGTCCTCCCACAGACGGATGGCTCAGATAAACTCTAAGTAATTCAGGACTTTTGCTACCAATTTCCCGACTTCTCAACCTCGAGAACTCCGATATCCTGAGTGTCGATATCCTGATGCCCTTCGGGACTTCTCTCCTCTGTTCACGAAGAATTAACCTTCACGTTTCCCCGGTCAGATCCAACGGCTGACGGGTAACTGCATGAGATCTGACGTCTCACGATCATTCCTCCTATGCACTTCTCCTGTGCTGCCCTCTGGACGAGAAATCTTCAACGATCCAGATTTCTTCACAATCTGATCAAACGACTAATGTGCCTCCTCCTGAGCTTTGGCGCTTCCTTCCTGCACTTGGAAGAATCCCAAGTTCCCAAAGGCCTCGACCTTTGTCTCTCTCTTCTCTTTCGACTCTTCAACTCCTGAGATTGTCACACGCATAAAAACACTGTCCCTCCTGAGCTTTGGGATATTCTGAACCCGTCAAAGGGTTCTGAAACTTCTGCACTTCTTGAAGTTACGCCTTTGTGCATAAAATCACTCCTCCTCCTGAGCTTATCCTTCTTTTCTAATCCTTGAAGGATTCTTCAACTCCTGCACCTCCTCAAAGTATTTGTATGCACTCAAAGGTGCTATCCCGTCCTAAGATTTCCTGTAGCTTCGACGTCCAAGCAAACTCAATTCTTCTTTTCTTTCTCCCTCAGACAGAGAATTCAGAGGCCCTCCTAGCTCTCCTTCACTCAAGAAACCTCTTTGCTGAGAATTTTTGGGTATTCAACAACCCTGCGAAGATCCCTCAGTGGATTCTTCTTTTGATTTACTGACCTCAAAGAGTTCTCTTCCCCTGTGCCTGTCTGCAGAAGGTCTCAATGCCCACTTGGCAGAGTATCTTCTCACAGAATGCCCATTAGTTCTGTTCTCTTTTTGTGCACCTATACACCTGCTTAATGCCCGTTTGGAAGAGCTTCAGAGACCTCCTCAGAGCTTCTGTCTGCAACTATGTCTCTCATACATAGCCTTGCCTCCTGAGATGTTTAGCAACCTCACGAGTCTTCTCCCTAATTTGATGATTTCAGTTTTTGTGTTGCAGCACGTCTTCGTCTGAACCCGTAGAATTCAGAAGTGCTTCAGTTCACTGGTATTCAGAGACCACAGTACTTTGTCATGCCTTCCTGGCATGAAACCTCAAAGACCTTCACCTGAAATCATACACACTCCTGCAAATGAAAACCTATAGCATGCATCTACAACATACACTCATATTATATGAAGAACACTCACAGACATTCATTTAACACATAATCATGCAGGAAAAACTGCTCTTTGTATTAAATATGGCAAATGCTTGTATTCCTGAGCATGGCCTGTAACAAGGTCTTGGATCCTTCTCTTCTACTTTCTACTCGCAGATTCTAACTCTATCTCTCTCCACTCCACTCCACTAACTATCAAAGAGATACAATTGATCTTTTACATGAGGAGGCTCTTCGAGCTCTTCCCTCCAATCTACCCACCCTATTCAATTACATTGAATGGGCTGTCTAGTCCATTATCTGGATCTAGATCTTAGCCTTACAAACATTAAAGGCCTACTTATCTACAACCTGCACAAAGGCATGGCTTCACAGCTCAATAGCTTAAACATTTAATTACATTCAATTCTAAAGAAAAATGAGGACTGTGCCTCTATTCATCACGTGATTCGAATTCGATGACGTGGCTGGCTGGCTGGCTGGTTGACGTGGAGAGATGCTCCTGCATCATACTCTCCTACTCATGAGCTTCCCATATCAGCTATGGAAACCCTCCTGGATCCCAAATCATCCTCTGGAGTTGTTCGTCTGCTCCATCTTGTTGTTGTTGTTGCTGCTTCTGCGTTGTTGTTGCTTCCTTCTTCCTGTTCAACCTCTCCTGGTTGACAGTTTCTGCTGACTGGATCATCATCTCTATGATCATGTCAATCACTTCATCCAGTTGCTCCAATGGCTGGCCCTGTTCATGCAATCTTCTCAGCTGCACAAATTTTCTGCAAATAGGAAGATCACTGTGATCTTCCATGCTTTCTTCATCAGATTCTAACTTCACCTGTTGGATGTGCATGCTCTGCACCTTCACCCTTCTCTCCAGGGATTCTATTTATTCCCACAGATCAACAAAGCAAATGATGTCTGCTTCTTCTTCGTCTGCCTCTTCAACCTCCCATGTTGTAGTCCTTTCAGTCTCCTGGCTGAAAATATTGAGCCATTCCTCAGAATGCTCATCATCCTCTTCTACCTCTTCTGTTGTCAGCTTCAGTGCTAAAACTTCCTCAGCTCCCTAGCTAAAAGCATTGAGACACTCCTCAGAATGCTCATTTTCCTCTCCTGCTTGGGTAGCTTCATATATCTTCTCCAATTCTTCGGTGACAGTTTCAGCTAGCTGTCCCCCTGTTGTTGCTGCATCTGCAACACAGATTTCCACCTCCTCCTGGGCAAGTGGTAGGAATATATCGATTCCCCCAATCATTATAAAGCTCCTCATATTAGCCTCTCAGATGGTGAAATATTTCTACTTGTCATCATCTTCATTCACATGGCTTGGAAAACCACATGAATCTTCCTCCTCTCTCAGCTCCTCTTGTTGATTCCGACTCACTCCTGAGTTCATGAGACCCTCAGACAGTCTCATCTGCTCATCCCCGCCCTCCTGGCAATATGGGATTCTTTCACTACCCTCCTGGTAGTCTTCGAGATTCCGCAGCGACCTCATATCATTGCCTAGCTGGAAATGTGAAATTCCTTGGCTGTCCTCCTGACAGTCTGTGAGATCTTTAGTCGATCTCAACTCATTGCCCACCTGGAAAACTGGAATTTCCTTTCTGCTCTCATGGCAGTTCTTGAGATCTTCAGCTGATCTCATTTCATTCTCTTCACCGAGATCTCTTCCAATCTCCAGTTCACATACCTAAACCATTTTCTCAGGTCCATCGAGGTTTTCATCATGCCTCAACCATCCTTTTAACAACAAACGATGTCTTCTAGCCATCAACTCCTTGACTGGCCAATTTACTTTCGTCTTTCTCATGGGCCATTCATATACCCATCTCAGCTTGGTATTCTGCCGCATCTGCAGTTCCAGCTCTTCCATTTTTGCCCTGATGTCGGCAAGTTCTTTTCCCCTTTTGGCTATACTCATCATCTATGGGCTCTTCCTTTCAACATACCTATGGCCTTCAGTAGCCATGATGATGTCTCTGTTTGCTCTCCTAGCAAACCTGCTACTGTCACTCTGCAACCCGAGTTTTTCCAGCTTCATCCTGCAGTCCTCCTGACCGTCTATGGATTGTTTCCTACCTGCAAACAACCATCACAGAGTCTCCAGTACTCTGTCTTGTTTTTCCTTCTTGCTTCTCCTGAAATATACAAGTGAAGTCTCTCTCTGATACCACTTGATGTTGTGTATCAGAGTGCTCTTTATCTCTTATGCCTCCCTTGCCTGAAATACACAGACAAGAATCAGGCTCTGATACCACATTGACTCCAACGCCCTTCCTCACAACCTGCAGGTCGGAAGGTCTACGTCAGCTCAGGATCTTTTCTTCCTTCTCGGCCCGAAGAACACTAACCGGTCCTTCTATTTCCCTATCGGGAAATCTACACCCACATAAAACTCTCACACGATCCCCTTCTTCTACTTGGGAGATCGGACTTCGCGCTATTGCGAGGTCAATGGTCGAGTACAGGCCTCTCGAATCCCCGAGACCCGACAATCAGTCAACGCTGACCTTCTCCTATCGGGGTTTTCTCTATCACGATTTCGCCACTCGCGATGTCGAACCACTCATATCCCCGACCCTCGATGCTTGATACGCCAAAACTCTGATGCACCTGCGAGTTGATATTCAACACTTCACCTCATCGACAATTCTGGGTTCACAATATCACAAATCCTAATGTCAATGTTTCGGAACTTCCCGCTGCGAAACCCCGATATACCTATGCCACATGTTCACCACTTTGACCCTTGTGGCCCCACACTTTCCTTCTTATCTATTAGGATATCACGAATCATGATATCGCAGTTCCTAGTGCCCGGATCTCCAAAATGGATGATCACGTGGCACACATCCTCCCACAGACGGACGACTCAGATCAACTCTCGCTAATTCGGGACTTTCGCTACCAATTTCCCGACTTCTCGACCTCGAGAACTACGATATCTCAAGTGTCCATATCCCAATGCCCTTTGGGACTTCTCTCCTCTGTTCATGAATACTTAACCTTTGCGTTTCCCTGGTCAGATCCAACGGATGACGGGTAACTGTATGAGATTTGATGGTTCACGATCATTCCTCCTATGCACTTCTCCTGTGCTTCCCTCTGGATGAGAAATATTCAACAATCCAGATTTCTTCACAATCTGATCAGACGACTAATGTGCCTCCTCCTGAGCTTTGGCGCTTCCTTCCTGCACATGGAAGAATCCCAATTTCCCAAAGGCCTCGACCTTTGTTTCTCTCTCCTCTTTCGACTCTTCAACTCCTGAGCTTACCGCATGAATAAAAACGTTGTCCCTAGTGAGCATTGGGATATTCTGAACCCATCAAAGGGTTCTGAAACTTCTACACTTATTGCAGTTACATCTTTGTGCGTAAAAGCATTCCTCCTCCTGAGATTATCCTTCTTTTCTAATCCTTGAAGGATTATTCAACTCCTACACCTCCTCAGAGTATTTGCATGCACTCAAAGGTGCTATCCCATCCTGAGATTTCCTGTAGCTTCGACCTCCAAGGAAACTCAATTCTTATTTTCTTTCTCCCTCAGACGGAGAATTCAGAGGCCCTCCTGGCTCTCCTTCACTCAAGCAACCTCTTTGCTGAGTATTTCTGGGTATTCAACAACCCTGCAAAGATCCCTCAGTGGATTCTTCTTTAGATTTACAGACCTCAAAGAGTTCTCTTCCCCTGTGCCTGTATGCACAAGGTATCAATGCCCACTTAGCAGAGTATCTTCTCACAGAACGCCCATTAGTTTTGTTCTCTTTCTATGCACCTATACACCTTCTCAATGCCCTTTTGGCAGAGCTTCACAGACCTCCTCAGAGCTTCTATCTGCAAAAATGTATTTCATACACAGCCTTTCCCCCTGAGATGTTCAACAACCTCATGAGTCTTCTCCCTGAGTTGATGATTTCAGTTTTTGTGCCGCAGCACGTCTTCATCTGAACCCGCAGAATTCAGAAGTGCTTCAGTGCATTGGTATTCAGAGACTACAGTACTCTGTCACGCCTTCCTAGCATGAAACATCAAAGACCTTCACCTGAAATCATACACACTCCTGCAAATGCAAACCTACAACATGCATCTACAACATACACTCATATTATATGAAGAACACTCATAGACATTCATTTAACACATAATCATGCAGGAAAAACTGTTCTTTGTATTAAATATGGCAAATGCCTGTATTTACAAGGTGTTCCTGAGCACGGCCTGTAACAAGGTCTTTGCTCCTTCTCTTCTTCTCTCTACTCGCAGATTCTAACTCTATCTCTCTCCACTCCACTCCACTAACTATCAAAGAGATACAATTGATCTTTTACATGAGGAGGCTCTTCGAGCTCTTCCCTCCAATCTACCTACCCTATTCAATTACATTGAATGGGGTGTCTAGTTCGTTATCTGGATCTAGATCTTAGCCTTACAAACATTAAAGGCCTACTTATCTATAACCTTCACAAAGGCACGACTTCACAGCTCAACAGCTTAAACATTTAATTACATTCAATTCTAAAGCAAAATGAGGAATGCACCTCTCTTCATCACGTGATTCAAATTCGCTGACATGGCTGGCTGGCTGGCTGGTTGACGTGGAGAGATGCTCCTGCATCAGATGTCAGGCCACTGACCCCTCTGAAGGTAGTATATAGGTTTACATCATTAACGGTCATAAGGGTGAAAAAAATAATGTGTAATAATGACTCTTATAAACCCTAGGCCGAAGTCTAGGTTCCAAAACCCTAGGTGCCAAAACCCTAGGTACTGAAACCCTAGGTGCCAAAACCATAGGTCCAGATAACTCACATTTTAAGGACATCACCGACTTGTTATTCATTCTTATCCATGAGGTGATCCAAAGAACCCATTAGTGTCTTCTTTCACTTGTTGACTTGTCCACGATCTATCTTCTTTGTTGATTTGTCTTCCTTGATCTTCTCTTTCAATGACTTTTTTTCCTTTACTTTTCTCCTTCTTTTATGCTTCTTTAACCACTTCGACCCTTCCTTAGTTTTTGTGCCTTCCGTGCACTTCATACTTTCTCTTTATTCTTCCTTAATACATGACCAAGGGACAACAAGCCCCCAACACTCACATGTGACTCATCCCGAGTCACTGTAGGGTTGAGCCTTCTATATTACTTCAACTGCACAATACACAGAGCATCTTGTGCTTTCTTCTTTGTCCCTCCCTAGAGTGTGCAGACTGTCTTTTATGTGTCTGGTACCCAATTTCAACTGCACCTGGTACCTATATCCTTCTTCCTTTTCCTTTACTAAGAGTTGTGAGGAAGCTGGTTGTCACAATACAGCTTCAACCAACTCCCATTTACTAAACCATACTTCCATTCTCCATTAAGAGTCTTCAACTGCATAGCTCCACCTTCTGTAACATAGACAACCTTGAATTGCCCAAGCCAATGTGTCCTAAACTTTCATGGATGCTTCATGAACATGTTGGCATATACAAGTACCAAATCTCCTTGTTTAAATGCTTTCTTCTTGATATGTCTTCCATGGTAATCCTTTTCTTGTTCTTTTTGTACCTACTGATGAAATCCTGCAATGAACCTATTTTATTCTAGTTCCATGAATTGCACAAGCCTGTCCTAAAAAGCGTCATTGTCATCCATACCTTTAAATGTTGCAATTCTTAAAATAGGAACCAAATATTCCATAGGTACCATTGCTTCCAGGCCATAAACTAACTTGAAGGGAGTATGCATTGTTAACTTTTTGCAGGTAGTTCGATAAGCCCATAACACCGCTTGAATTCTCAAATCCCAATCATCTCTATTAACACTGCAAATCTTAGTCAGTGTTGTCTCCAAAATCTTATTGAAATATTCAACTGTACCATTCTCCTGTGGGTGGTATTGTGTGCTCTTCTGATGGTGAACTTCGAACTCCTGAGTCAAGGCTTCAATATTTTTATTAATGAAGTGTGCTCCTTGATCAATCATAAGGATCTTTGGGCATCCAAATCTGGTTATGATATCCTCAAAGATGAACCATGTAGTTGTAGCTTCACTACATTCCTTAGCTACTCTTGCTTCTGCCCATCTGATCAAATACTCTGTAGCAATGATAATGTATTGAGATTCTATGCACTTTCCTGGTGGGTTGATAGGTACCACAAATTCAATAGCTCATTTCTCAAATGTCATGATAAAGTCATAACATCCCTTCTAGAAGGCTTCCCTATTCTTTGACATACATCGTAGGCTCTGTAGTATTCCTTATCATCCTTATGTAAAGTGGGCAACCATAGGCCAGCTCTGAGAATCTTCTGCGCTATTTATTTCCCTGCATAATGTCCTCCTGCAATGCCTTCATGTGCTACTACAAGGATCAATGGTGTTTCTGACTCCATAACACATATTATTAAGATCTCATCTGGTCCCATCTTATGTAACTATCTAGATATAAGTTTAAAATATGCAACGTGGACTACCAGTTGTTTCTTTTGAATAACTGTATACTCATGAGGTTCCATTCCTGTCGGAGAAGTGATCATCGAATTTTCTTATGGACAACAACTGTGCATTTGGTAGTGTATCATCCAAATTGGTAGGTTCCTCTCCATGTTCTAACCTATATAAGTGGTTAGGTCCCTTATTCATTCTTCCTGGCTTGACCACGATCTCAAATTCATACTCCGGGAATAATAATATCTATATGCATATTATTTCCACCAACATTGGCTTGTTGACTAAGAACTTCAATGCAGAATGATCAGTAAACATCTTAAAATTTCCTCCCAATAAGTAGTTTCTAAACTTTTGTAGCGCATATAGCATATATAAGCCTTCTCTTTCAATGATAGTATAATTTATTTCAGATGTAGAAAGCTTCCTGCTAGCAAAGGCTATAGGGTAGTCAATATCTCCTGCACCTGGCTATGCTAAAACTACTCTTAATGCAATGGATAAAGCATTGACATGAACATGGAATTCCTTACTCCAATCTAAAAAAACCAAAATAGGCGTAGTGACCATTTTCTTCTTTAATGTGTTGAAGCTCTGCTAGCATTCCTTTTTCCATTGAAATTTACTATCCTTCTTTAATAGCTTCTCCATAGGTGTTTTTATTTGTGTGTAACCCTTATTAAACTTTCTATAGTATCTAGTGTATCCCAATGCAATGCACAACTATCTAACTGAAGTAGGAGGGGGTAGATCAACAATGATAGCAATCTTGGAAGGATCTACCAACAAACCCTGGTTACACACAATGTGTCCCAACAACACTCCAAAAGGTGAAAATAAAATACACTTCTTCAAGTTTAGGGCAATGTGACATTGTCTGAAATTATCTAACATTAATCTCAAACATTCAATATGATCTTTCAGTAGACTAAAAATGGTCCAGTCATCAAAGTATGCCTCCAAAAACTTATGTAAAAATTCGTTAAATGCTTCAACCAATACCCTGGAAAAGATGGTTGGTGCATTATTCAAACCAAAAGGCATCATAATGTACTAAAAAGAACCCCATTTTGTTGCAAATGTAGTCTTATGTATGTTCTCCTTAGCAATTCTGATATGATGATAGCCTGAAAATCAATCTGTGAATGAATAAACTTCCTTTCCTCCTACATTATCTAGAACTTCATTAGTAAAAGGTGTAGGAAATGGATCATGTAAACATGCCTCATTCAATTTCCTTAGATCTACACAGATTCTTATTTCTCCTATCTTTTTATCTTGGACCACCATAGGGATGATCCATTTAGATTCTTCGATTGGTTCTATAATTCTTTCTTCCAGCATTCTATCTAATTCAGTCTTAACTTTTTGCTTGTACTTTGGATTTAGTCTATAAGGCCTCTTCTTGACAAGCCTTGCATATGATTTCAAAGGAATCTTCATTTCTCCCATGGGCCCTTTAATTCCCTTCATGTCTGTGAACTTGGTTGGAAACAAGTCCTGATACTCATGCAATAGTTATGTAATCTTACCAACAATAACATCATCCCAATAGTCTCCAACATTTTCCAACTTAGGTGCTTTCTCTGTTCCAATATTAACTTTATTAATTTTAATAGGCTTCCCAACAAAAGGTAATTCAATCCCTGTCCCTTCTATATCTCTTTGTCCTTCAGTTTCTTAAATGTTCACATTCCTAGGGTCATCATCCTCATCAGCATTAATATTATAACAAGCCTGTAACCACTGAAGAGGCACAATCCATTCATTCATCTTCTTCTTGTTCAAGAGAGGGGTTAGGTGCCTCCTCAAAGACTTTCTATCTTACAATTTGTAAAGACTGATCTATTGTGGGGTACTGACTAAGCGCAATTCTGCTTGAAGATACCAGTTGATAGGCGTAGTATCTAAGGTGTTAATGAACTTATGTATGCACTTTTCTTTAGGAATGTTGCTCCAAGCTTCCTCACAAGTTCGCATATGGTCCTTAGGACAACTATGACATCTGTATTGAACTTCACAATCTTCAACTTGGTCATAAAAGCGCACTGTCAACAAGGTGCGACATTGAACCCACTCTGTGATGTTCTTCTTGTGTGTTTCCCACCATCTAGCTGGTGTTGATTTCAAGGCTTCATCTAGTGCCAACAACTTCTATTGTACTATTACAATTCCCTCAAATTCAAATAGAAATGTCTCTAAATTATTCAAGACATCAAATTTAGGAATATTAATTACTTCTGTGCCAATCCAATGAACTTCCTTAGTCGATCTGGCACACCTCCACATAGAGACTTCATACATTCTGTTCTGCCAATTTTACAATGTTTCTTATGAATCTGACGAGCATGCACTTTCACTTCTCCAACTTAGATTTGCATCTGTTGTAGGATTAATATAATATTGTTGTCCTGCCGGCAGTTTATAGATGTTCTCTAGATCATAGGCATGGTCTTCTTCTCTTATAGGTTCTGTGTATCTTCGACCTTCATCAATATCAAGAGGTGCAATGACCCTAAGGCCATCACCTTCAAATGTCATTCTTCTCTTTTTTAGGTCAACAATAGTCAAATTGTTGAAAGCCCAATGAATACCCAACAATGCAGGATAGGGACAACTATCATAAACAATCTTGATCACTTCAAAGTATGGAAATTTCCTCACTTCCTCGATGTCCACATGGACATTCTCTTGTCTTCCAAAGGGGCTCACCGCCTGTTGATTAGCCATCCTAAGCCTAATAAGGGAGTAAATCAATTTAGGTTTTCCCATCAATGCCCAAGTCTACTTCTTCATAAAATTTACTTTTGGTCCCAGGCCAAGGACCAGGTAGTCTATGTCGTATTCTCCAATCTGAGCACTAAGGTGTAGTTCCTTGCTTGTCCTCCTTTTTCTATATACTTTATTCACAGATCTACTCAGTAGAGGATATACTCTTCCAATTTCGTATTTTCCTATCAGGTTTTGTAGTTCTTGCATGGATCTTTCATCTTTAATCAAATCAATACAAGTATACCTCTTTTCCTTGTCTAGGTGGGGCATACTGATCAAATGTTGGAGGCATTTCACATTCCCTTACTTCTGGTTGTGGCCTAGATGAAGAATCCTTTTCACCTACAAATTCTCATCTTGCTTATTTAAAAGTATGTTTTTCTTTCCTTGGATCAAACAATGGTGTCTTCTTTGAAGCTCTTCTAATCCCTAATCCATATGTAGTATTTCCTATAGTCACCCTATCTTCTCCTGTGATAGCACCTCCTCTTGTAATAACAACGACTTTATGTTCCTCACTGCGAGGTTTGACTAATATTAATTGGAATTGTTGGTTTACACCTCGTCTTTCTTGGACTTTAGCTAAAAATACTGGATAGTCTTCAATGACATGGTCAAATGAATTACAGTAGCTGCAGGTAGTACAAGGGTTCTGAAAATCCCTTTCCAAATTACCTGGTTGGGTGCAATTATAGAAAATAATATGACATCGACCTCGACCCATGCATCCTCCTCTTCCTCTTCCTCTGAACCCACCACGAGGGTTGAAATTTCCTCTTCCTGGGGAATTGAATTGTGCAACATTCCCTTCTTGTTGTAATTCTCCTTGAATTCTATATGCATCCCTTGACCTTTCATGCATGAGGTCATAAGCCCTACAGTCCTTCTCATTATGCCCAACACAATTACAGAATGTACAATAAAGATTGATGGGTGTCTGGACATATTTATGCATATAATAAAATTCACCAGGTCGATGTCTATTTCTACATACCTCGCACCATGTGATCCGAATTATTTTCGGTATGAAATGATATCGGATATATAATAAAGAAATGCACAGAGATATCGAAGATATTCAATAATATAACATAAATGTGTCAGAGATGAAACCATAAATAGAGATATACAGTAATACATGATTTCTATTAATGAAATAAATGTACAGAGACTGTAAAATACAGAGTGAAAGACTCGCTAGAATGGTGGTAGCTTATCTCTGAGAAGAGATGTGACGGCTACTCGCATCCGTGAGAAGATGGTTACAATGAGGCTCTAAAGTCCTTTTTACAATAAACGGGAATGCAAAAAGTCCTAGACATCCAAAAACCTAACCCTGGGAGATGAAGCGCCAAAAGTCATGTGGGCCCCGTTTGGGTAAGTTAGTACATCAACTTCCTGGGGTCGTAACTTTTGCATACGATCTCCATTTAGGGCACACGATAGCTCATTGGAAATATCTATCTGAGGCCTACAACGCTCAAGACAAAATAGAATCATAGATGGTATTTTTCAAGAGCAACATACCCAAAAAAACATCGTTTAGGGCCTCAAAATGGCCCCGAAAGTTCAGACCCGAAAAAACTGTTAAAAATAGTAAATTGCCAAAATTGCCAAAAAGTCATTTTGAGCCATTTGGAAAAGGTGGGTGGCCACCGATATCCACCTGGATCACCATGGTAAATTATCTTGCTTCAAAGGGTTAGGGGCTCCAAAGGCCAAGTATTCATTAAATAAAGGATAATGCTCTTTGTCATGGCCCTCTGCTTTACATCTGATACACCAAATGTCTTATCTTTTCTCTTTTCCTTTGTCTTTCTTCATGTCTTCAACCGTTAAAGATAAAATATTTAATTGATTCAAAATCTAACTCATACCTGGACTGGATTCTCCTATAGGGGTTGCTTCTAGTTTCATGGAAATATCTAATGCTTTAGCCTGCGAAGTGACTTTCTTTTGTATTAGAGGAACTCTAATGTCTAGCAGGAGGGAAGCAATGAACCATTCCTTATGTTGTTCGTCTAGAATCTGAAAGCTTAAATTCCCTGTCAAGGTCTTAAACCTCTGATCAAATTCCCAAAATAGGTTCAATCACCTTCTGTTTGATTTCCTTCAACTATGTAATGCACTGCGACTCTGAATTAGGCTTCTTGAACTCTACAATCAATGCAATATTAATGTAATTCAGCGGTTTAGGCTGTACAGATCCTGTAACAAATTTCATATACCATCTCAATGCACGGCCCCTCAAGGTAGTACTAAACTAATTTCTCTTAACAACTTCATCGATGACTTTCTTAATGCTCCATACAAATTCTCATAAGAACCAGTGTAGTTCAGGATCTTCAGATCCATCTCCCCTAAAAATAGGTAACCTCATTTCATTTGCCATTGATTTTCCTTGGTTTCCTGACTGAGTCTGTATTAAACTACTTGTGACAGTACTCTGAGTGCTATGATTTCTTTGGTTACTCCGGTTACGTAGTGCTGCTAAAGCAATAGGGGGATTATAAAAACTTACTTCGACAATAGGTGCAGTACCTAAAGTTTCTGGTTATGCTCGGAGAGGTTCTTTAGTCTCTTCTTCCTATTCCCTTGCAAAATATGAATACTCTTCTTTTTATAGCTCTTCTTCTTTTCCACTGTAGAATCCTTATTCTTGTGCTAATGGCTCGTAACTCTGCTTAAATAGGTTTGTAAGAGGAATCTTTCTGAATAATCTCTCACTACGCATGTGTCCAACCTCTGTGTCACTGTTGTTGTCTTAATTCTTGAACATTAGTTTTAAAATCGAACTAATTATTGTATCTTCAAGATATTATTCTCATGCAATATCATCTTAATATTCAAATTTAAAAAGTGTAGAAACTTTCCTCTAGGTCCCTTCAAGAAATACCTCTCTGCTTGACTATATGATTACACTATGTCAATAGAAAATTCAGCAATGTACCCTCCAATAGTGTTGTCAAAATAGAGATCCACTGCCCTTGATAAAACATTATCAACTTTCTTGACTTTCTTAATCAATGCCAATGTCCAAACCACACGTGGTCTAGATCTGATTTCAAACTGAGTGTCTGCTAGTCTTGCTTACCAATTGTACGATTCCTTATGAACTCTTGCAAAGAAAATATCATGCACATCAGTAAATATGTACCTTTCCAACCAGTCTTCTATACTAATGCTAGGGTTCTTGTTCTAAGCTTTGGAAAAGTCCCTTTCTTGTTCTTCTATCCAATTATGAATCTTTGTCTTCGATGGAAACCACTTTGACATTCACTCAAGAAGATCTTATTCCCGACAACGAAACCATTTGTTCACACAGGGGTAGACCCAAGGTTAAATTCTAACAATGCACCAACAAACACTAACTACTAGACCTTTCGATAACACCTGCGAAGCAGATGAAGTCTCACTCGAAGTAGAAATAAGGGGGTTGCAGGACACATGTGTCTACAACCAGAGGAAATGCAAGATGATTCCTAAACAACAACACATAATAATCTAGAGATTGTTAAAATTATTATTCTTAACTCTATGAAGTTAGTTATATATTATTATCTTCAACAGGAAAAATAATAGTGCAATAACAGTATAATAGATATTAAATAACAAAGCATCAACCACATGGATCAACAAGATTTACGTGGTTCACCCTCTCCCTAGGGCTACGTCCACAGAACTGTGTTTATTGATAAAATAAATGAAAATATATAGTTCTATCTGCGCACTGAGTTGCAGATCCTTCTCACTCTCCTATTTATCTCCTAACCCTGCGCACCCAGCTACAGAGTTGATCTTTGCACCCGACTAAAGACCCAAAATACAACAATTCTCTAAGACATACCACTTTTACATATCAACCTCACTATCACATCTCTCTCAACTCTTCTAGACCTCTATTTATCATTCCATGACTCTTAGAAACCCTATACCGAAGTCCAGGTGCCAAAACCCTAGGTGAAAAAACCCTAGGTACCAAAACACTAGGTGCCAAAAACCTAGGTCCACATAACCCTCATTTTAAGGACTTCACTGACTTATTCTTCCTTATTCTCCACGAGGTGCTCCAAAGCACTCATTAGTGTCTTCTTCCACATGTTGACTTGTCCACGATCTATCTTCATTTCTTCTTTGTCATGTTGATCTTCTCTTTCAACGACTTGCTTTCCTTTACATCACTCCTTCTTTTATTCTTCTTTAACCACTTCGACCCTTCCTCGGTTTTTGTACCTTCCGTGCACTTCATACTTTGTCTTTCTTCTTCCTCAATCTTCTCTTTCTTCCTTAATAAATGACCAAGGGCCAACAATGCATCTTGAAGGGCATGTTGTGATTTTAACTCTGGTAAGTTGATAAAACTAGTACCTACAAAATTGTGCCTCCTTAGGACATGGTCAACCTTAAAATTAATGATGGTTCGAGTAAAGTTTAATAACTAATTTTTCCCTTAAAAACTGTCACGAAGCCTAGTGAATTTAAAATATAGGTCTAAGTAGAACATGTAAACACACAAAAAAAAACTATTTGGACATTTAACAAGGAGGGGGTAAAGAAAATTTAAACATTAATAATTAAAGTAAAATTTTAATGAAGGATTAAATTATTAAAAAGGTAAATTGTTGTTTATGTCTAAACTTTTTAATTCCGAACTTAGATAAAAAGGGGAACTTAAATAAAAAGGGAAACTTAAAGAAAAAGGGGAACTTAAATAAAAAGGGAAACTTAAAGAAAAAGGGGAATGTCTAACATAGTAGAGAATCTAGTCTTTGAAACCTTCTAATTGTGAACTCAACTATGTTTTAAGAAAGGAGGCAGTCAATTAAGAAATGTAAGGGAATAAAGGGACACCGAGGAGCATTTTTAAGAATTCTTTTAGGTGGGTGAGGGAAATAGGAAAATTTAATTAATTAATAAATTAATTTTTTGGTGCAACTAAGGGATCGGGTGACATGTACGGGGGAGGTTTATCCTAAATAAATTTAATAAAAAGAATCTAATGAGGGTTTGGGAAAATAATCACTAAGAAAACTCTACAAAAAGGATGGCAGAGGACGAGTATGGAACACGTTTGGTATTGGTAAGGTTACACTGTCGGTTTTCAATCTTGACTGAATTTTTCTTGTGGGAGTTGGGATACCCATCTCGGATAACAAGTGGTATCTCAACCTTGTGAGGTGAGCTGGGAGCTATCTTATTCTCTAGTAGTGTGTGTGGCCCCTTTGTAGCTCGGGGGGCTCAGGGGGAAGAAGAGTACCCCTAGCGTTGGCTGGGAGGTACCGGTGAGATCTCAGTGGTTAGCAAACCAGAACTGGATGGAGCATGAGTGTGGGATAACTACCTTGGATTCGGTGCATTTGGTTAAGGTACACATGTTAAATTTTTCATTGAGGTTAGTTTTAAAAGATGTGAATTTATATGTTAAAAATGTAATGGCTCTCTGAAGCTAGATGTGTGTGCACTTGTTGTGCAGTTGATAATGTAGAGGCCATAGTTAAGTTAAATTTTACAAAATTTGTATTCACTATCTTGCGTATTCTTATTCTCTGCACTCGGATGGTTACCTCTTGTCTTCTCTATTTCGTTTTCTGTGCCTTCTGGGTTCGCCAATAATTAGTTGTGACCGGGTGCAGTGGCTCTTCGACTTTTTTTTGAATTGCTGGTATGATTGCTTCCGATGTTGTTCTTCAAGTACTGTTGAGTACGAATTTGTGTATATTTTTTTTTTCCAGACAAGCTTAAGTTTTTAGTACAACGCATGCTGTCAAAACCATTTTTTCAGCGAAAACCTTCCCTAGATCTATTAAACTCATTTTGGTCCCTATCTCTAATTTATTTAGATTTTATAGATTTTATCCATTCATATATTGCTACCTAGTGTTATTATTTCTTTGCAAGTTGAAAAGTACAGAGAGATTCCCCTTATTCTTTTAATCTAAGGTGGAAGTGCTCAATCCATAAATCTTTGTAGAAGTTTTTATATAAATGCTACATGTGAGGAACTGTAGGCCAACTGATTTTGGTGACGTCGTGAATGACAATATGGGTTTCCTCAAGAAAAGGAAAGTTGGTACAACTCAAATTATCGCCCTACTTTGCCCGTGTTTTAGGGTAAACGTTGTAAATCAAGTTGATCTCTTGTGCGCAGGAAGGTTGCTTAATCCTTCCTCCTCTCTAATTAAACCAGAGGATGTTTGGGTTTAATATTTCCTATGTTTGAACACTTTTACTAGTCAAATATTGAGTGCAACATCCGTAATTGATTAGTTAAATTCGTTTCCAAACACTTTGTTGGGTTAGTCAATTTCATGTAAATGAACCCACAAGTGGGCTATCTAGTTAGCTACCTCACCAGTCACTCACACACGAAAGGAGAGTAACGTTTTCAATTTTTTCAGACTCCAGCTACCTATCCCTTCCCTTTCTCAACGATCGTCTACAGATCCCCTTGGATTTGCATGATTTATTGCCTCTATGGGTTCCTATGATGCCCATGATCTTCTCCCTCTTCATTGGTCTGCATTTTCTAAGTGACTGCCAGGACTTGCGCCTTCCTTATGTGGCTACATTTTCCCTCAAGAAGGTTGCGATTTCACTATGATACAACCCTTCCTGTCCCTTCGATAAATTTAGAGTATTGAATTACTTACATGGAGCACACCTAATGTAGTTATGGTGTATTTATGCATGCAAATTCTAATTTCCAGTGGCAGTTTCTTTTGTTTTATCATGAATTTCCATTACTGACAGTTCACAATTTTAAATATTATCTAGTCTACAAATTCTGAGTGAATGGAAGTTGAAACTAATGTCTATAATCTAATTGCATATAAATTCTACCTGATGAATTTCAAGTACAATTAGTTGGCGGAATTTAATTATTATTTAAATTGAAATTTCTGAGTAATGGAAAGTGGCCATTTCGTTGGGTTTTATATTGGTTGGGTATTTGTTTTAACTAAAGGCATTGAAAAATTGTGTTAGGTGATTGATTTCCTTTTCCGGTTTCAATTCATTATAGATTGGAGCCTCGTGCCAAGGATCATGTGAATGGAAGGTGGTGGGGTTTTTCTTTTATTTATTATTGCTCATAACAGTCAAATTTCGTTTAGTACAGAGATTGAGTTAAGGAACTGTGGTTTGACAAGGGAGTTTAACTTGAATTAGTAGTTTATTTTTCGTTAAAGAACCAATACAAAATGCAGACATGAATCAATTCATTTTTCCATTGCCCGAATACCAATACAAAATGCAGACATGAATCAATTCATTTTTCCATTGCCAGAATACCAATACAAAATGAAGACATGAATCAATCCATGTCTCCATTGCCAGAATACCAATACAAAATGAAGACATGAATCAATTCATTTTTCCATTTCCAAAATACCAATACAAAATGCAGACAACAGTAAGAGAACCGAAAGGATCCAATCAGCCAAGGAAAACAACATAGGTAGACGGATAATAGGTTCATCCTTCGCTCATCATCCTCGCACAGAAAATAAGGACGTTTAGATCCATAGGTCTATTAACGTTGAAGCGATTACTGTAGATCAAGCTCTTTGATGATTGCTCAGGAAAGGACTGATGACCTAGGGATGAAGGGAAAACAACTACAATGGTCACAATCAATACACCACAGGGCGGTCAAGACATGCAGGGAAACGAAGGCCATGGGAGTCAATCAATCATTGAGCTAGGCTATAAAAATTTTAGTCAACAATCTAGACAATCAGTATACTTACCCAATTAAACAAGCAGATCCCAAGCATAAATCCTACAACAATCTACCATACAAAATGAAGAAAGTGTATTGTTTCATGATCGCCCGCTTTGATTTGAAGTCCCGCTCCATGCAACTCTTGCTTATTGACCGACAAGACTTCAACGGTACCTACCAACCAATGCTAGGGCTACTCTTATTTCCCCTTATCCCCTCGAGCTGCAAAGGGGCTACACACGGTAACCAGAGAATCAACTAGCTCCCAGCTCACCTCGCAAGGCCGAGCTACCACTCCTCATCGAGCTGGGTATCCCAACTCCCACAAGCTAAGTCATTCAAGTAGATATTTCTGCAGTGTAACGTTACACAAAATAGAAGACCCCTCCATCCTTCTCCTCCCTCCATTATATAGAGTTTCGAACCCCTTTACCTTCCCAAAATCCCAATTAAATTAATGTTTAAAAATTAATTCCTAAAAATTCCTCCCCGTACAAGTGTCACCCATCCCCTTAATTACTCCATAAATTAATTTCTTTAATTAATTAATTACCCTTTTTTCCCTCACCCACCTAGAGTCACTCCTAGATTCGGTCCTAGGTGTCCCTAAATTCTCTTACAGTTTTTAATGACTTCCCCCCCTATTAATTTTCTAGTTTTGTTTAAAATTAGAAAGTTTTTAAATGGTAGATACCTTACTAAGTTTGACTTTCTGCTTTTTCCCTTGTGTTTCCCTTTTCCTTTTATGTTTCCCTCTTTTTCCTAGTTTCCTAATTATTTTAGATTTCCTCTTTCCCCTTTTTATTTAGAACTCGAAATAGTAGGTGTGGAAGTTACCTTTATCCCTCACCCCCCCCCTTTTTTTAAACAATTATTATTATTATTATTATTATTTATAAATATATATATATATATATATATATA
>ML791837.1:317627-337329 GCA_009831015.1 Picea engelmannii
TATTCCTTTTTTTTTCTTTTTTTTTTGTTAAAGAGGATAGAGAAAAATTTTCCACTAGTATAATTTAGACCTAGACTTTAAATTTCATGGGTGACATTTTATTAGAGAGCTTGTTTTAAATTTTTTTATCTTGTTATTAGTCCTAAGGCCATCTGGGTTCATTTATTTATCATTAATAATGCAACGTGTCGTTCACGACACACTAGGTGCTCCAAGGGTGCCCCTCGCCTCATCTGTTTCCCTTGCATGACGTTCCCTTCAGGATGCACTATGTGCTCCAAGGGTGCCACCCGGCTCATATGTTTCCCTTGCACGACGTGCCCTTCAGGACGCACCACATGCTCCAAGGGTGCCACTCGCCTCTTGACTGACTTGGTAGACATCAAAAACCCCTGGAGTCAATACTTTGCTAGGTGAACATGTGGGAGACTAAGGGCCTCTAAGGAATAAGGCCCCTGCCTTATTGCACGCCCCTTAGAATCATCGTGAGCGACTGTCGTAGTCTTCCCTGATGCCATCATGGGTCCTCTCGAACTAGGTAACCGTTAACCTACAGTTTGAGCCACGACGAGAGTGTTAGTAGGTTGTGGTAGGGATACTCTCCACACCTCTCCCTCAACCTCTCTGGTAGTCATGCGTGACCCCTTTACTCCACATGTGAGTTTGGTTGACAAGCCATCGTCAATCTGCATCATCAACGAATCATGTCAAAATATATCCATATCATATCATCTAATCAGATGCACTAATATCACATATAAAACAATCAAACCCCAATGGTACACTCCCCGACTCGATCTGGAGTCCAAGGGGTTCCATCGATGCCTCTGCATCCTCGAGGTCCAAGATCCTGCACACTCAATAAAACCAATTCAATAGCACATGTCTATGTCCATGTAGTAAAACAACATGTCATCAACCCATAACGCGTCATAATCAAAATCAATGTTTAAATAACATAAAATCCATATCACTTGAGAGCAAGTGTCCTCAAAGAATAAGTTCGTTCAGTGCACAAGAGAGGGATGTTACATACACCCCCTCTTGGTCTAAAATTTGTCCCGAAGTTTCACAATATGAATGATGAAATAAAGTGTATCACAATATCATAAGTCTATCTATCAAACAAAAATGGAAATTGCTGGCGCATATCATATGCATCCTCCCAAGTCGTCGAGTGTGGACTATAGATGTCCCACTGGACCTTGACCTACTCTATCGTTCGACGCCATAGATATAAAATGTGATGATCCAAGATGTGGATCGGCTCAGCCATGAGCGCTTCCTCGTTTGATACCTGCAAAAAACTCATGTAAATAACATGTGTAGGATCACTAATATAATGTCTCAAAGCAGATACATGAAAAACATTGTGCATACGCCTCAAAGAATCATGCAAGGCTAGTTGATAGGCGACGGGCCCCTTTCTCTCCACAATATCGAAAGGTCCAACGAACCTAGGAGAGATTTTATCTCCCTTTCCGAAATTGATCGAACTCTTATGCGGTTTAACCTGCAAGAAGATGTGATTTCCAACCTCGTAACTACGGTCGACAGGGTGCGCATCAGCATAACTCTTCTACTGATCCTGCGCTTCTTTAATCCTTTTTCTTATTGTTTGCATTTGCTCTTCCATTTCTTGGATCTCTTTTGGTCCCACCAGGACCCTATCCTCAAGTCTATCCCAACTCAAATGCGTCCGACACAGTTGCCCATAAAGAAACTCGAAAGGCGCCATCTTAATGGTGCTTTGGTAACTGTTGTTATAAGTGAATTCCACCAGTGGCAAGAATTCTTCTCAACGCTTTTACTGGTCCATCACGTACATGCGCAACATGTCATCCAAGGTCTCGTTTGTTCGTTCGGTTTGTCCGTCAGTCTCCAGCTGATATGTCGTACTGAAGTTAAGTTGGGTTCCCAAGGCCTCTTGGAAACTCGTCCAAAATCATCCAATAATCATTGATCCTCGATCGAATATAATCTTGTTAAGAACGCCATGCATCCTCACAATCTCACCGATGAAAAATGTAGCTATGTCAGGTGCCTGATACATCATATGCACAGGAATAAAGTGAGCACTCTTCGTCAAAGTGTCTACTACTACGAAAATCGAGTCGTATCTCCTTTCCATCAGTGGCAATCCAACAATAAAATCCATCAAAATAACCTCCCATTTCGATTCTGGAATAGCGTGTGGATGTAGTAATCCTGTTGGGTGTCTATGTTCAGCCTTTAACTGCTAACATTCTAGACATTTGGCCACATAGTTGACTATGTCTTCCTTCATTCCCTTCCAGAAGAATAAGGGTTTAAGGTCTGCCCTCATCTTCGTGACTCCCGGGTGAGCCATGTAAACTGTTCTATGAGCCTCGCTCAGGATCAAGCTCCTCAACTCGTCGTTCGGTGGTACGTAAATCCAATTTTTAAACCTCAATAACCCATCATCGGCAAACATAAATCCTTCAAATCTTGGTACCATCATCGTGTTTTGTCCAATAAAACCCTCGACCTCTTTGTACCGGTCATCGTCACGCTGTAAAGTTAGTATCTTTTCACGTAGATTAGTATGAAGAGGCAACACCAAAAATATCTTTGGTCTCTGACTCAATGTGTCTACCACTCGATTCATTGTTCTTGTAATGTAAGTAATCTCGAAGTCATACTCGCTAAGCAATTTTGACCAATGTCGTTGTCGCGCATTCAGATCGCTTTGCGTAAAGATGTGTTGTAGTCCATAGTGGTCAGTCTTTAGTTTAAATTTTCATCCAACAAGGTAGTGTCTCCAAACTTTCAAGGCATAAATGATGGATAACAACTCCAAATCATGTGTCGCATAGTTCTCCTCATGCCTTCTCAGTTTCCTCAAGATGTAGGCGATCACTCGTTCGTCTTGCATCAAGAATATGCCTAATCCTACCTTGGATGCGTCAGTGCATACCAAGAAGTGTGCATCCATGTTAGGGACCTTAAGTATCGGTGTTTTTGTTAATAGCTCCTTGAGCCTCTGATATGCTTCTGCAAATTTCTTGGTCCAAACAAACTGCTTGTTTTTCTTCTGCAATTTTGTGATCAGATTTTCTATCTTCGAAAATCCCTCAACGAACCGTCGATAGTATCCTTCTAAACCCATGAAGCTATGCACTTCTGGAACATTCGTCGACGCAGGCCATTCCATAATAGGCTCGACCTTGGCTGGATCCATGGTGATACCTTCGCCGAAGATGACATGCCTTAAGTAGTGAATCTTCGATTAATAAAATGAGCATTTGGACAACTTCCCATACAATTTGTGCTCTCGCAAACACTGTAGTACCAAGCGTAAGTTCTCGTCATGCTCCTCCATCGTCCAAGATTAAATCAAAATATCGTCAATGAATACTTGGACGAACTTGTCCAAGTACTCGCGGAACACCCCGATCATCACACTCATAAATACCCCTAGTGCATTTGTCATTCCAAACGGTAAAATAGTAAATTTGTAATGTCCAAACCTCATATTAAAGGCGGTCTTAGGAAAAGAATCCTCCTTTATCTGTAACTAGTGATACCCTCATCTCAAATTGATCTTTGAGAACATCGTCGCACCCTTCATCTGATCAATCAGATCATCAATCCTTAGAAACAGATATTGATTCTTGATCGTGGCCTTTTTAAATTGATGGTAGTCAATGCAGAGCCTCCATGACCCATCCTTATTTCATATGAAAATAATAGGCGCACCCCACGGTGACACACTTATATGTATCAGTCCCAGGTCCAAAAATTCCTTTAGTTGCATTCTCAAATCTTGTAACTCCGGGTTCGACATCCGATAAGGCACTCTAGCTATCGTTTCAGTTCTCGATTTTAGGTCTATAGTAAACTCCAATTCCCTCTCCGGAGGCATCCCAGGTAACTCCTCCGAAAATATTTCTACAAACTCTCTCACCATAGGAAGGTGTTCTAGAGTGTCCGCTACTCCCTTCATTTAACGCAAGGATCGCATAAAGATTACATCCCTTGCGCATGCTCTTCCGAAGCTACAAAGAAGAGATGAAACTTAGGGAAACTCCATGGTTTCAGCCTACAATCACACGTCTCTATCCCTCATCATCGACCAAGCTCAACCATTTTGTCTTACAGTTGAGTATCACCTCATGTGATTCTAACCAGTCCATACCAATCATGACATCATAAGATCCTAAGATCATGATGTACAAGTTGGCCATGGTGACAAACTCTCCTAGGTTAAGGATACAGCTCGTAACCTTTTCTCCAACCTTTTGTTTGGATTTTAAATCCATCTCTATGAAGATAAACTCATCCTATTCGACTTATTTACCTTAATCCTTTTTAGTGCTACACCAGAAATGAAACTCTCGATAGAACTGGGATCTATCAAAATACTAAGGGCTTGGTCTGTGATGGTACCTGTCGTCTCGAGCACAGTCGACTGATGTTATGGCTAGCATTTATTCACCACTGCATGAATCTGATGGGCCTTGCCCAAATCTCCCATGATAGTGGGTCTGACTTATCCAGAGGATCTAGTTCTCTCCACAGGGAAGTCGCGCAGGTAGTGTGGCTCCTTATACATCCAACACCCCTTCTTCAGTCCAGTAGTCCTGGTACCCGAAATAGAAGATGATGGCCCACCGGCCTGGGATCCTAGTATTTTCTGCTGAATAGGCCTAAACTTCTGCTGCTATGGTCGACATTGTTGTTGATGTTATGGTCCCTGATAAAGTGTCCACTGCTAAGGTGTCAGTCGTCGAGGTGTAGTGAAAGTGGGTCCTCTCTGGAAGCCCCAATATTCGAGCATATGTCTGGCTGATGTCTGGTGTTGCTACACACCACATGACACCTGCCCTTTCTGTCTCACTTGAGTCCTGCTCTGACCCCCGCTGATAAGATCCTCCTCTGCTATGAGGGCCTTCTAGATGGCATCATAATCCTAACCTTTGCACGTATGCTTCCATTAAGGCCTTACAAGAACCTGTTGACCTTGAGTTTCTTAGTGTTAATATGTGGAGCATACCAAAGCAACTCCATAAAACAGGCCTCGTACTTGGTCATCGTATGACCTCCCGGTCATAAAGTGTTGAAATCGTTGAGTTGATGCTCAATGAATTCCTCTAATAGGTACCTCTCTCGGAGCCGCTCCTTGAACAGTTCCCATGAAATGTCTTCGATGACCATGTTTAGTTGTGGTAGGAGCGTCTTCCATCATAGAAGAGCACTCCCCTTTAGTTGAAAGAATGCCATGCAGACCTTCATGTTGGAGGTATAGTAATGAAGTGAAAAGCAGATTG
The DNA here is from genome assembly GCA_009831015.1 of Picea engelmannii. Classification (NCBI taxonomy): domain Eukaryota; kingdom Viridiplantae; phylum Streptophyta; class Pinopsida; order Pinales; family Pinaceae; genus Picea; species Picea engelmannii. The sequence continues at coordinate 322,919 of ML791837.1, forward strand.
CCATATTCTCCAACCATGCCTCAACAGTTGCGTCGTCCGGGGCACCAAAGAACTCAGGAAATTTAACCTTCTCGAGTTTGTGGTGAATGATACCAGTACTGACCAGAGCGCATGGTGGACCCTCAAGGGGTGCCGATGCTCTGGCCTCATCTTTGTCCAAACGGCTAATCAGTGCCTCAGACATTCACTGAAAAGATCTCATCAAACCAACCACATCACCTACTACTATCTGATCCTACCCGATAACCTGTTCGTCTTCCTGGGGGTTAGACCCCTCAGGCGTGGATGCTACTGGAGGCATCGTGCCTCCTCCCCTAGCACCCTGTCATATGCCTCTGTGACATCCTCTAACCATGATTACATGCACGAATACAAGTCAACTTAATTAGCAACATCATAATCAAATCATATCAATGAAAGTTGTAGTGATCCCAGGTCACGAGTTGAACCCCCCTCTGATACGGCCATGGGCGAAGCCAATTTTTTTTTTTGTTTTTAAGAATTAAGGGGAAATAAGGAAACAACGACAAAAATTTGACCACACCATAGATGATGAACATAATCACTCAACCTAGGCAACAGACAAATACGACACCATGCATAGGCACAAGGGAAACCGAGAAAAATAGGCACAGAATAACCAAAGGTAACGACTAACCACCCGATGAAACAAGACATGTCTACAAGCTAAGAGACCACTTCCCCTTCCCAACATAATGACATTGACGAACAAGACTAGAACCTCAAGGTGTGTGAACCAATGCATGCGCCCAAGTAAAAATACAACGCTCAACCACACTCACATGGTAGGCACCTACTCCGACCAAGTTATCATTCGTAACTAACCTATAGGGCGCGCCATGATTCCCCCATCAGGGACCATGTCATCCCTAGATGATAGGTGCATCAATAAACCTGACACAAAACAAAAGGGACCAAGACACAAGAAAACTCTGATGCGCTATGAACCGAATACTGACTGGGAGACTATGACTACCCCACACAAAGGTTGACGAGACATAAGAGGACAAAGACAAGTGGTGATGCCATCCCACATGACATCATCCCTGCCCCCACCAATCACCTAGTCTAACCAGTCTATGATTACATTCAATTTTAACAAGGGTTCCTGTGACATCCCCAAAAATTAAAGTAATTTCAAAATTCAAAAAAAATTGTTAGAAAACTATTATGTTTTTGGTAAATTCGAATTTGGAAACTTTTTTCCATTTAGGGCAATTCCAAATTTTGAATTTGGTAAATTGTAAATAAATTATTTTCACTATTGGGAAAAAATTGTGATTGGACCCAACTAACTATTTGATTTCGACACTTGTATGAAAACATAATATTTTATATTTATTGCAGGGGGACAAATGGAACAACCATGTTAAAATCAGTTGACCATGACTCCATGAGTGGGGAACATGTTGGAACTACCTCTGGGCTAATTCTTAGAAGTGGCAAATCAGGGATTTGGCCAATAACAACCCCTGAAAATTAGGGATTTAGAAAGCTGCGAAAATTCCCAAGGGAGGGAAAAAAAAAAGACCTAGGCAAAAAGGACTTGTGTTGATAAATAACATATGTGAGGAGGCAGGACACTGCCAAGTATGCAATGGAAAAATGAATTAGACTCTTGCTGCTATGAACACTGAATTTTGAGTGTGAGGCAAGGTGAAGTGATTGAGAAAAGACTGTTGTTGAGGAGAGGTTCTAAAATTGGCCCTCATGGATTCATGGTTAGGTTAGGGGGTGAACGAAACAGGTAACTCTGGCTGTTCTGTTCTAAGGTTGGGAAGAACGTGGTTGTTCCCTTTGTCTTCCAGCATTTGTTTCAGATATATTCATCCATCCTTTTTCTGGTTATACATCTCTTGTCTTAAGTTGTTGTCCATATACATAGATATATTTATGGGCAGTTGATCTCTATTTGAAACTATCGTTAAATATGAATCTTTCTGATCTGAATGATTAAAAGAGAAATTTAGCGTAATGTTGTGCATATTACTACTGAATAAGTTCTAACAGTTTTCTTCTATTATGTATGGTATATTTCTGTTCAACAACATTCTGTGGGAAAATGGTAAAAAATCCTACAGGTTAGTTGTAGTTATCGTATAAATATTTTATTAAGTAGTTAACACAGAACAAAGAATTGAATGGTGGAAGTATGCCATGAATTATAATCACATTGATGGCTTCTCGATCCCATCAATTATATTAAGAAATTTCTGCCAAATTAATACACAATAATTTTTAATAATGAATAACCCTAGGAGGAGACCAGTCTATTTTAAAATAGAAAATACATATACCGTTTCATATATCTATATAGGAATTACACCCCTGGGATCGCCTTTGCAGCTGGGTTATATTTTCTTATTTTATTGTAAGTTACCTATGAAAACTATATACATAAACAAGAATCAATTGTGTAGAGTTACATACATAAATACATATACGTATAGGAATACATACATGAACTTATACATGAGGATAATCCCCCATCGAGCACATTGTGGAACTCTGGAAGAAATGCTTGTGACCTTTCAATATAAATAGAAAACTATGGAGCAAACAATTTAAGGATGAAACATTTTAAAACAAGAAAAGAGATGCGTGAAACCTTAAAGATATTGATGCCTTCGTTTAATTATACAAATGAATTCCATAACGCTATCATCAACTAGCAAATTAAACCAACCCTCTGATCAATCGAGCGACAATATAAATAGAGGGAAATTGTGAATCTATTAATCATATTGGAGTTCTGTAAATACTGTAAAATACAACCATAAATGTATGAGACTCACTGCCGAAGAGCACATAAGTGGTTATACATATGTATTTGTATGAATAATTAATGTATCAACAAAAATCCAGAACAATAATTAAAATATTTCGACTACTGCATAATAGTCACTCGCAACGAATATGGTACAACGTCTAAATCCTTCTGTTAAGAAAGAAACTGAGATGGTAATACACCATGCGATGATTGATTTTAAAACCGAAACCTTCATTTCAAAAACTTGTATTATTAATTCCAAAGTATTTTCAAAAGGAACTTGAGTACCTTGCATATGGGGATGTCAGGGAAAATCCAAGGGTTCCGATGCTCCACTCCTGCAAAGAAAATAGAAGAAAAATAAAAATCACTAGTAGATGTCAATGAGACTCACATTTGATTTACAGAGATAAATAAAATACAAGTAAATTAGAATACAGAGGAGTTATGGAATATACTTAACTTAGGGCCTTAGCATCGATCGTCATCTTCTTCAGAATTGACAGAGGCGTCCTAGAACTGGGGGGAGGAGAGAACTGAAGTTGATCTGATGGGTACCTCACAAGAATTAGAGGCCCCATCATTAGAATAGGTTATACAAATATTAAAATATCAAAACAACAAAATGTCTAAAGATTAAGACAAACAAGAAAACACTGCCGAAAGGTATTCTGAAAACCCCAAGCAAGAATCCAGTTGGAATAATAGAACATAGAACTTTTCTAAGGGGTATTCTTGCTAAGGCCAAAAATTTTGAACATAGTATATCACAGAATGTAGGAAATAAAACCCAGTACCCTTATCCTTGAAACATACAAATTGTTCGGCCAGATTTTATACATACAGGATTCGACCCGATAGTAAAGGGACGAAAACCCTAACGTAAGTCGCGAGTGCAAGTGACTAGATAACAGTATCATTCCACTCTTTAATCTATAAGGGAAGACTACTACACTTATGAAATATTACAATAAACAAAACATATTGATAGGCACCCAGAGGGATGGCCTGGATGACAACATTCAAAAAACAACCATCGTTACCCTATGACAAACTACACTATGCAAATACAGATATGCTTGTATAAAGAAAACTCTTAAGGAATTGGAAAACTCCCATACAGAATAAATGATAGGGTTTGAAAAAGAACCTTACACTAGTTGTGGGGAGACGAACAATCATATTCCGCCTCTGCTAGAGTAAAACATCTCTTTAGACCTCACACCAGAGCGTATACCCATCACTACCCAGGACCTTGTTACAGAGCGATCAAGCCAAATGGAAATGGAACCTAACTAATAACTAATTTTCCAGAAGGGCTTAAGAAAGAAACCAATTAATATTTTCGTATTGAGCCATGTGATATTCGGGAAGTGACCACACCCTCACATGACATGAAAGAAAGTGATAGGTCTTGGTGGGTCTCGAGGTAGGTGTTCATTAAAGAGAGGGATAGAGGTATCAATGCGCCCTGACAGTTGCTACACCAGTTCTCGCATGGAGTAAATGTGATGGGAAAGAATGTCATAACATCTACTCTGTAACTAACAATGACCCTTGTTTACGTAGTGTGTTAGTGGACCAAGGCTAGGACTGTACACATTTTACTTTAAGCGCATATCTTAGGCTTAGACCTCGATACCATGACCTAGCACGACTGGACAAATGTTTCACTATCAAGATACCCTTAATCATTCATGGAAAATACGTCTTGCCTTCTTGTACCTTAGCGCCAAATTGATTGTGGATCGGGAGGCCATGGACTTAGACTTCCTTTACATCGAAACTATTAATTTCTCGGGTTATATATGTATATGTATAAGGGATCTTTCAACTATATGCTCACGATATACCCAAACATATGTAACACTTTATATATCGAAGACTTAATTGATAGGAAACTTATGTATATAGACATATAGATATAGTGAATATGCACAGACTCATTAGTTCCAAAGAAAGGGACCAAGGGTTGAATGAACGGTTAGAATTAACACTCGTCAATGTTAAAGTATCACTAAAGGAAAGAATAAGGGGATTAGTATTTGTAATCATCAATATTAAATTATAGTTAGAAATGTGGATATGACAGGAAAGGCAGTGATGCCCCTAGAGGCTCTTAGGGATTGAATGGCATTTCAATAAACATAGGTTCTTAAGATTACACCTCAACATTTGTGAACTTCCAGTGAAGAAGGTTATGTTGGTTATGATAATTCAAAAAATAGGAAATGAAGTACCCTAATAAAAATAAAATTGATGTAAATTTTGAGGTACATTACAGTTCCATTCTAACAGGGCACGTCAAGTTACAATTAGACAATAATGTATCCGCTAAATAAATGTTAATACAATTAATTTTGCAAATCTAAGTGGTCAATACTAAAACCATAATTATAAATGCCCTCTATCCTTAATTAAAATTCAATCCAATGAGTCTAAAATTTGCAATCCATTCCTTACTTACCAATCAAATTTCAAACTTTAACACAACCTAATTGGTCAAGTTTATGTTAATCCAAATTCTCCATCCAACTAGACATTAACTTAAATAACAACATTTACAATCTTAAAGTAGAATGATTCCATCAAAACAATAATGAGCAATTAATCTCAACATGTAGACTACTATATCGACCAAACTAACAATACTAGATGTCATTAATATTGAGAAGGAAACTGCCAACTATTAACGTCGTTTTAGCAATCTAACAAGGCAACAACATCGCAGTTACATGACAATTATCATAGCAAAACAAGGCAATTGACGTAACAATTAACATGACAGTTAATTCAGCAATAACAACGCGATTTACATAACTATTATCATAACGAGTAGTATAGAAATGATAATGCGATTGACGTTTTAATTAACATAACCATTAGTAAAGCAATAACAAGGAAATTAATGTGATAGTAACAATCAATATAACAGTAACAAGACAATTAGTATAACTGTAACAACACAATTAATATATCATTAAGAAGGAATATGCTATCCATTAACTCACTATAGAAAATTATCTTGGCAATTAATATGGAAATAATATAGCATTTAATATTGCAATTAACATGGCAATTAACAGTAAAATGTAGGCAACATTTAAGACAAAATGGTGCCCAATCCAGCAATCGCAGTGAACCATTTAGAGGGGCAAAAACGTGGTCACACTAGCAACAAAACGAAGTCACAATTAATGGAGAATCATTGTGCCATACCTCAGCAAGCACAGGCTACCATTTAATGGCAATTTGTGGGCATTTAAAAACAACTTAGTCCATCATTTGAAAGAAAAAACGTGGGCATTTAAAATGTCAATCTCTGTCTCATTTGAAAAAAAAAAATGTGGGCATTTAAAATAGCAAACTCAGTCTCATTTGAAAGCAAAAACGTGGGCATTTAAAACAACAAACTCGGTCTCATCTGAAAGCAAAAACATGGGAAATTAAAAAAGCAATCTCAGTCTCATTTGAAGGCAAAAACGTGGGCATTTAAAACAACAATATTTGGCAACTTTTAAAAGATTTTTTTTTTTCCATTTCCAGGATGCCAATACAAAATGCAGATATGAATCGATTCATTTTTCCATTGCCCGAATACCAATACAAAATGCAGACATGAATCAATTCGTTTTTCCATTGCTAGAATACCAATACAGAATGTAGACATGAATCAATCCATGTCTCCATTGCCAGAATACCAATACAAAATGCAAACATGAATCAATTCATTTTTCCATTGCCAGAATACCAATACAAAGTGTAGAAAAAAGTAAGAGAACCGAAAGGATCCAATCAACCAAGGACAACAATGGAGGTAGAGGGATGATAGATTCGTCCTTCGCTCATCATCCTTACACAAAAAACCAGGGTGTTGAGATCCATAGGTCTATTAATGCCGAAGCTATGACTGTAGATTAGGATCCTGGCCGACTTCTTGGGTGAGGAATGATAAGCTAGGGACAAAGGGAAAACAACCACAATGGTCACAATCAATACACCACAGGGCGGTTGAGACATGCAGGGAAACGAAGGCCATGGGAGTCAGTCAATCATCGAGCTTGGCTATAAAAATTTCAGTCAACAATCTAGACAATCAATATACTTACCCAATTAAACAAGTAAATCCCAAGCATAAATCCTACAACAATCTACCATACAAAATGAAGAAAGCGTATTATTTCCTGATCGCCCACTTTGAGTTTAAGTCCCTCTCCATGCAACTCTCGTTTACTGACCGATGAGACTTCAACGGTACCTCCAAACAAATTCTAGGGGTACTCTTATTTCTCCTTAGCCCCCCGAGCCGCAAAGGGGCTACACATGCTAACCAGAGAATCAAATAGCTCTGATCTTGCCTCGCAAAGCCAGCCTACCACTCCTCACAGAGCTGGGTATCCCAACTCCCACAAGCTAATGTTGGAATTACTAATACAACTGAGGGGGGGGGGGTGAATCAATTGTTATTGTGCTTAAACAATTTTAAGTCTATTAATACATTTTTAATCTTTCTTTAAGTGATCATCAACATTATACAACATATGAATAATAAAAGTAATGAGCATCAGTCACACATAAGGTATACACAGAGACAAATTTTCATGAGGAAACCCATAAAGGGAGAAAACCTCTTCTTCTTTGAAATGATAGGAAGTCTTTTAAGTTCTGTACATCATCTATAATTGAGCACCAACTCAATGTGAGGTTGCTACTTCTATTTTACAAGCTGCAACTTGTTTGAGAGCACCCACTAGAAGGAAGCACCAACTCCCCTAATGTTCCAGCACCAACTGGATGGAAGCACCAACTTCCAGTTACACAGGCTTCAAACTATATAATAGAGAACACTTGTTCTCTCTTGCACCACCCTGCCACCCTGGTTTCTCTGGATGAAACCAGATGGAAGCTACAAATCCCTGTGTTCAAGCTCCCACTTGAACCTCTAAGGACAACAGTCCTCCCTAGAACCTCCCAACCACCTTGGAATATGAATGAATAAATAAACAGTCAACTACAAAGATAAATAGATTCTTACCACTTCTTCTCTATTCTATAAATCTGGTCTTCTTCTAACTGTTCTGCAGTTCTTCTCTTCCTTTGTCTGTTTTGCAATTCTGCTCTGCTTCAACTTGTTCTGTCATTCTACTCCGTTTCAAATCTTTTCCTCATCTGTTACTCTTCTCTAAGTTTTATATCACACTGCACATATTTTCAGTCTCACACTGTGCATCCTGTGATTTTCACTTTCTTACAGTTTAATTCATTTTTTGTCTAGAACCACCAACCGCACATAGTCTGTATATTTTTATTTTATGCACCACACCCACAACAGTTACACTTCGAATCTTCTTAAGAAAAAGAAAAATTGTCTCAGCAACTGAAATGCCAACCGATCATGAATCATGAATCAGTTTTTGCTAACTGATTTGTAACTGATGAATTGACTGTGAGAGAGAACAGTAGCCCTCTGATCATATTCACATTTATCTGCACCATTGGATGAACTTTATTAATCTTGCCTTTAATTCGAGTTTCGACATTTCGGCATTCTTGTGGCCAAGTGTCTTGACACTTCATGTCACAATCTCTGAAACTCCGATACAGAGATTTTCTGTGCTAGCTCCTTCCTCTATATGACCATGGCCATGACCAAGCACTTATGCATAAAGTTCTTTTCGCGAATTCGCATTTCATGAATCTGGATATGAGGCATCTCGAATCTCCAAGTCGCGATCCCCGAAACCCCGAAATGGAGCTTATCTGAACTGACTCCTTCCCTTCTCGTGACCACCGGTGGTGACCATAGGCTATGCCAAAAGGAGATTCATATTTCATGAGTTTATAAACTTCATCGAGTCTGATTGATGGTTGAAATCTACATAGATCTGATGATCCAGATCTTATCACGATCTCACATCTCACAAGTTTCCACACCATGCTCCATTGACTCCAAGTCAGCGACTTGTCCTATGATTCGACAGTCCAGATCTGATCTTAATTCAATGGCTCAGATCATATCACGATTTCGCATATCACGATTTCGACGTTCTTATGGTTATGTTTCTTGCCTCTCCAAGTCGCGATTCGTGAAACTCCGAAATGGAGTCGGATCAACGGTCCAAATCACACCTTGATCTGACGACTGCGATTAAATCACCATTTCGGTGGTTATGTTTCTTGCCTCTCTAAGTCACGATTTGTGAAACTCCAAAATGGCGTGGGATCAACGGTTGACGATCTCGATGAATCTACGGTCGATATCTCATCGTGAATTCGCATCTCGCGATTCCTTCGATGGAGGTTCTTGTCACTCCAAGTTGCGATAGGAGAAACTCTGAAATGGAGCTTAGATCAACGGTCCATGATCTCGATGAATCTACAGTCTAGATCTCATCGTGAATTCCCATCTCGTGATTCCTTCGATGGAGGTTCTTGTCACTCCAAGTTGCGATAGGTGAAACTCCGAAATGGAGCTTAGATAAACGATCCACATCTTTTGGTGTATTGACGGTCAGGATCTTTTCGTGAATTCACAAGTCTTCATTGTGTCTGCATTGGGATTTAGAGATTTCACGAACTTGCTTCACCTTGCACTTTTAAATATCGTGCATATTCTCCTAGATCCTACGATGGTCGATCCTCGCGCTCGGATCTAACGCTCGAGATATATCCTCCATATCTTTGCGCTCTTCTTGTCTACATTGAGATCTGACAGTCATCAGGAATTTTGAATTGTTGATTCAAGGATTACTGTTGTTTCTCCTGCAACATTATCATTCTCTATAGCGTCTTCTCATAATGCCCATCTATTACATACTTTATGTACTCATGCCATCTTCATTGTTGTACTTGCCATCAATGACAAGCATTCACTGTCTGTTAAATATTTTCCAACAATCTCCCCCTTTGGCATTGATGGAAACACAAGCACCCACATGCATTCAGACTCTCCTCCCAGACTCTTTTCTCCCCCTTTGACATCAATGTCAAAGAAGAAACATGCTCCCCCTGAGCTGTTGAAAAACATACTCCCCCTGAGCTATTGCAAAACATACTCCCCCTGTCAACTATGATCATCTTGGAAATACACCAGATATTCAATAAGTACTCCCCCTGACCAGGTGAACATATTATACACAAGAAATTATAACCCCCAACTTTTGACGAAGATATCCAAAAGGGGTTGTTGCTAATGTTTTTGTAAATATATCTGCAATCTGTTTTGTAGAAGGTATATAATTCAGTTGACCAATTCTATTTGTAACTTATTCTCTGAGAAAATGGCACTTTATTGGAATATGCTTAGTCTTGGAATGAAGAACATGATTCTTGGAGACACTAATGGTATTGGTGTTATCACAGTGAATTGGAATGGGATCAGTGTAAGTTACCTTCAAATCTAAAAGAGTTTGTATCATCCATAAAATTTGTGTGCAGCAAGTAGCAGCAGCAATGTATTATGCCTCTGTAGTTGATAATGAAATGGATCCTTGCTTTTTACTAAGCTATGCAACTAATGAGTCACCCAGAAAGAATGCTCCTCCACTGGTGTTTTTTCTCTCATCAACACAGTTTGCCCAATCTGCATCTGAATAAGCAGTTAATTGAAAATTCTGATTTTTGGGATACCACAGACCATAAGTCATTGTTCCCTTCAAGTATTTGAATATCCTTTTTACAGCTACCAAATGACTTTGTTTAGGAGAAGATTGATAACGACCTACCATTCCAACAGCTTTCATTATATCAGGACAGGATGTTGTGATGTACAGAAGACTACCTATCATAGAGCGATATGTCCTTTGATCAACATCCGGTGAAACATCATTTTTACTAAGCTTGCAACCAACCACCATAGGTGTGCTAACTGGAGAGGAATCGTCCATCTGAAATTTATTCAACATCTCTTTCAAATATTTTTCTTGAGAAATAAATATTCCTGCAAAACTTTGTTTTACTTGTAAGCCAAGAAAATATGATAGTTCTCCTATCATGGACATTTCAAATTTTGTTTGCATAGAGTTAGCAAACCACTGGATAGATGATTCATTAGTACAACAAAAAATAATATCATCTACAAAAACCAAAACAACTAGTAAATTATCACCTTCAGACTTAATGTTTTAGTCCATATAAAGCCTTCTTCAGCTTACAAACATAATTAGGATTATCTGTCAATGAGAATCCTTCAGGTTGCTCCATATATACTTCTTCCTCTAGATATCCATTAAGAAATGTTGACTTAACATCCATCTGATAAACTTTAAAGTTTTTATGACATGAATAAACAAGAAACATTCTGATGGCTTCCAATCTTGCCACTGGTGCAAAGGTTTCATCAAAGTCCTGACCTTCAACTTGTGCATACCCTTTACAAACCAGTCCGACTTTATTTCTAACAACTTGCCCTTTTTCATTCATTTTATTCTTGAACATCCATTTGGAACCTATTACATTCTTATCTTCAGGTCTAGGGACAAGCTCCCAACTATTGTTCTTTTCAATTTGATCAAGCTCTTCATTCATTGCTCTAATCCAATCATCATCCTGGCTAGCTTCCTTAAAAATTTTAGGTTCAGTCATAGATAGAAAAGAAACATGATATTGTTCTGAGTCTTTAATCAATTTCCTTCTTGTCTAGATTCCTTTATTTATATCCCCAATTATTTGATTTTCAGGATGATTCCTTCTAATAATTCCGAGAGGTGATTTTGCTTCTTTCTGCTGATTTGTGTCAGTCTGAGTATTCGTATTTTCATCTGATTCAGATTCTTCTCTTTCTGACCCTTGGACATGTTCATCTTCATCTTCAACTATATCTTCTGTTCTTGGTTCAACACTGCTTACATTCTTGACCGAGATTTCTTCATCAACTTTTATGTTTATACAATCAACTAGTTTATGTAGTCTCTTATTGTAGCATATGTACCCTTTACTATTTGTAGCATAACCCAAGAAGATACCTTCATCAACCCTGTCATCATATTTGCCAATATTTTCATCATTGTTCTTGATATAACATTTACTCCCGAAGACTTTAAAATGCTTGATTGAAGCAGGTCTTCCAAACCATAGTTCATAAGGAGTCTTATCACTGTGTGGCCTAAGATGAGCTTTGTTAAGGATATGAATAGCTGTATGAATTGCTTCCACCCAATATGTCTGAGGTATGTTCCTTTCATTCATCATTGATCTTGCCATTTTTTGTACTCACCTATTCTGCCTCTCAACAACTCCATTTTGCTGTGGAGTCCTTGGAATTGTGTACTCTCTTTTGATCCCATGTTTATCACAGAACTCTTTGAAGTTCCCTGAACTAAACTCTCCTTCTCTATCAGACCTTACTTCCTTTAATCTTTTTCTTGTTTGATTCTCAGTCAAAGCCTTAAACACTTTGAATTTTTCAAATGCTTCAGATTTTTCTTTCAAAAAGGCAACCCAAGTTAGTCTAGAATAGTCATCAATAATCAACATAAAGTAATTTTATTTTTTTGTACATTCTTTCCTTGATGGTCCACATAGATCCATATGTACTAACTGGAGAGGTTTTTCTGTTGAAGAATTTTTTTTAGATTTGAACTGAGTGCGAGTAAGCTTTCCTATCTGACAGGGTTTACAAACATAGTCATATGGCTTTGATATTTTCGGAAGATCTTTTACTGCCCCATTGTTTCTGAGTTTGATTATGTGATCAAAATTTAGGTGACCAAGTATCCTATGCCACAACCAACTTTCATCATATTTTCTTGAGTGACATTCTTATTTTTCTTCTTTTAATACATAGACATTGTTTTCTGTTCTTATACCTTTCGCAACTAGTTGTCCTGAATCCACAGATTTTATTCTACAGTCTTTAGATGTAAAAACAACTTCACACCCTCAGTCACAGACTTGACTGACACTAATCATATTATGTTTCAAACCTTCTACAAACAACACATCTTGAGCTTTCCTCTTGCCATTACTCAAACTTACAATTCCTTTACCTTTTATCTTTCCTGGTGCATCATTTCCAAAAGTTACATTCCTTGATTTGCTATCACTTAGAGTTAGAAACTTACTTTTGTCTCCAATCATGTGTTTGGAGAATCCACTGTCAATATACCAGGGATTCTTTTTTCTTTGGGCTGATAACGCTAGTCCAAACTTGTCATCTACTTTCTTCTTCCAAACTTTGACATTTTCAGTAGTGGGGATCAAATTTGACTTGTAATTCTTTAAGTGACAGTCTGAATCTTTATGTCCATAATTATGGAAGTTGTAACATTCTGGTTCACTGAATAATATATCATAACGATTGTTATGCTTATAATTGTTGTTGTGTTTCACTTGTGTCCTTCTCCCAGTCATCACATGATTTATAGTCTGTGATTGTTTGTTGCTTGGTTGTCTCAATCTTTGTTGTGGAAGATAATTATTCATTGAATATCTTGATTGTTCATATCTAAATCTCAAAGAACAGTTTATAGCTTTGTGACCAAAATTACCGCAGAAAAAACAATAACCATAGAAAAAATCTTTGTACCTTGAAAAAATATGTCTTCTTTGAGGAGGTTGATTTCTTTCATGCCGATAATCTTTCTAATCTACAAATTCAGCTGTGATGCTTTTTCTTTCATTCCTTCTTGGTGGCTAATTTTTCTTCTTTGTTTCTGCAGAGTGACTATTGTCAATGTTTGAGGATTTGACAAACTTGATAGGTTCTGTATTACTTGGATGATCACTACTTGATCCTTCTTCATATCCCAATCCATCTTTCAATTTTGAATTTCTTTGTTGATTTAGAATGGAGGTTAATCCTTTTGAGGCTTTAATACTTGGCAAATTTTGATGATACAATCCCTTAAACTTCTCCATTTCATTTCTTGTTTTTACTATCTGTTCTTCTAAGTCTCCACAACTGGCTTTCGTCTCTAACAATTGTTGTTTAAGTATGTCTTCTATTTTCTTTGCCTCTTGTAATTTCACTTTCAATAGGGCAAAGTCTTCATCAGGTTGTTTACTGTCTTTCTCGAATTGTATCAACAATTGTTTTTGCTTTCTATTCTTAATTATGAGTCTGTCAATTTCTTCCAGTGCATTGATCAATTCTCCTTCCATATCAACCACTGCTTCTTCATCATTATCATCACTGCCTATGCTTTTATTATCATAATCCTCTTTGTCCATAAGCATTAAATCATTTGCCTCATCTTCACAGGAAGAGTCACTATCGGTGTCTTCTGAGGAATTGTCATTATTTGCAACCAAACTTTTCTTCTTATTATATTTCTTGTATTTGTACTTCTTTTCATCATCAGAGTTCTAATCATTTTTCTGATGGGGACACTTAGATGCAAAATGAACTATATTACCATAGTTAAAGCATTTGAAGGGCAACTTCCCTTGATATTTTCTTGATCCTTTCTTTAACCTTCTCACAAATTTTGCCTCAATATCATCTAATTCTGAATCAGTATTCTTGTCTGCTTTAAAAAATGCTTCTCTAGTACTGGATTTATCTTTGTTAATTCTCATTTCATATGCAGTTAGAGTTCCTAGGAGTTGATCAATGGACAGAGTTTTAAGATCACTTAGTTCTTCTATTGCAGAGACTTTTGAATTAAATTTATCAAGCAGA
>ML791837.1:337379-347734 GCA_009831015.1 Picea engelmannii
TTTGAATTAAATTTATCAAGCAGAGATCTTAAAATCTTCTGAACTAAAAATGGTTCTTCAATCTTCTCACCAAGACCCTTCATGGAATTTACAAGTTCTTCAACTCTTAAAAAATACTTGCTAATTGTTTCATCTTCATTCATATTTAGTTCAAATTTCAATCTGTATGTTTGAAGTTTGGCATCTTTTACTTTCTCATTTCCTTCATAACTGCTAATAAGTTTATCCCACATTGCTTTGGCAGTTTCAAGACGCATCACCTTTACAAAATCAGCTTCAGCAAGTCCATTCAAGATAGCATTCATTCCATTATCATTAAAACTAAACTCTAACTTATCATCCTTGGAGGCTAGCACAACAGGCTTTGTATATCCAGTCTCTACTACATCCCAAACATCAGCACCCAAGGCCATTAAGTATGTTCTCATTCTAATCTTCTAGAAGGAAAAATTTGTTCCATCAAACAGAGGGGGCTTAGAGGTTGAAGTCCCTTCATGACTTGTTATGTTTAAGCTTACAGATCTACCTTTGAATAAAAGGAACCTGCTCTGATACCAATTGTTTGAATTACTAATACAACTGAGAGGGGGGGGGGTGAATCAGTTGTTATTGTGCTTAAACAATTTTAAGTCTATTAATACATTTTTAATCTTTCTTCAAGTGATAATCAACATTATACAACATATGGAAAATAAAATTAATGAGCATCAGTCACACATAAGGTATACACAGAGACAAATTTTCACGAGGAAACCCATAAAGGGAGAAAATCTCTTCTTCTTCGAAATGCTAGGCAGTCTTTTAAGTTCTGTACATCATCTATAATTGAGCACCAACTCAATGTGAAGCTGCTACCTTTGTTTTACAAGTTGCAACTTGTTTGAGAGCACCGACTCTCTTGCTTCTGTAGCACCCACTAAAAGGAAGCACCAACTCCCCTAATGTTCCAACACCAACTGGATGGAAGCACCAACTTCCAGTTACACACACTCCAACCTATATAACAGAGAACACTTGTTCTCCCTTACACCACCCTGCCACCCTGGTTTCTCTGGATGCAACCAGATGGAAGCTACAACTCCCTGTATTCAATCTCCCACTTGAACCTATGAGGACAACAGTCCTCCCTAGCACCTTCCAACCACCCTAGAATATGAATGAATAAATAAACAAACAACTACACAGATAAATCGATTCTTACCACTTCTTCTCTGTTCTGTAAATCTGGTCTTCTTCTAACTGTTCTGCAATTATTCTCTTCCTTTGTCTGTTATGCAATTCTTCTCTGCTTCAACTTGTTCTATCATTCTTCTCTGTTTCAAATATTTTCCTCATCTGTTACTCTTCTCTGAGTTTTATATCACACTGCACACATTTTCAGTCTCACGCTGCGCATATTTTCAGTCTCACACTACACATCTTGTGATTTTCCCTTTCTTACAGTTTAATTCATTTTTCGTCCAGAACCACCAACTGTGCACAATCTGCATCTTTTTCTTTTATGCACCACACCCACAGCAGTTACACTTCGAATCTTCTTAGGCAAAAGAAAAAACATCTAAGCAATTGAAACACCAACCGATGAGGAATCATGAATCAGTTTCTGGTAACTAATTTGTAACTGATGAATTAACTGTGAGAGAGAATAGTAGCCCTCTGATCATATTCACGTTTATCTACACCATTGGATGAAATTTATTAATCTTGCCTTTAAATCGAGTTTTGACATTTCGGCATTCCTGTGGCCAAGTGTCTTGACACTTCATGTTGTGATCTTCGAAACTCTGATACAGAGCTTTTCCTCGCTAGCTCCTTCCTCTATATGACCATGGCCATGACCAAGTGCTTATGCATAAAGTTCTTTTCATGAATTCGCATTTCGTGAATCTGGAGATGAGGCATCTTGACTCTCCAAGTCATGATCCCCGAAACCCCAAAATGGAGCTTATCTGAACTGACTCCTTCCCTTCTCGTGACCACCGGCGGTGACCATAGGCTGTTCCAAAAGGCTCTTCATATTTCGCGAGTTTATAAACTTCAACGAGTCTGATCGATGGTTGAAATATCCATAGATCTGACGGTCCAGATCTTATCGTGATCTCGCATCTCGCGAGTTTCCACACCATGCTCCGTTGACTCCAAGTCAACGACCTGTCCTATGATTTGATGGTCTAGATCTGATCTTAATTGAATGGCTCAAATCATATCGTGATTTCAACGTTCTTGTGGTTATGTTTCTTGCCTCTCTAAGTCACGATTCATGAAACTTCGAAATGGAATCGGATCAACGGTCCATATCACACCTTGATATGACGATTGTGACTAAATCGTGATTTCGCATATCGCGATTTCGGTGGTTATGTTTTTTGCCTCTCCAAGTTGTGATTTGCGAAACTCCGAAATGGCATGGGATCAACAGTCCGCGATCTCGATGAATTTACAGTCCAGATCTCATCGTGAATTCGCATCTGGCGATTCCTTCGATGGAGGTTCTTGTCACTCCAAGTTGCGATAGGAAAAACTCTGAAATGGAGCTTAGATCAATGGCCCACGATCTCAATGAATCTACGGTCCAGATCTCATCGTGAATTCGCATCTCGTGATTCCTTCGATGGAGGTTCTTGCCACTCCAAGTCGCGATAGGAGAAACTATGAAATGGAGGTTAAATCAATGGTCCACGTCTTTTGGTGTATTGACGATCAGGATCTTTTCTTGATTTCGCAAGTCTAAATTGTGTGTGCATCGAGATTTCGAGATTTCACAAACTCGCTTCACCTTGCACTTTTAAAGATCATGCAGATTCTCCTGGATCCTACGATGGTTGATCCTCGTGCTTGGATATAACACTCGAGATCTATCCTCCATATCTATGTGCTCTTCTTGTCTACATTGATATCTGACAGTCATTGGGATTTCAAAATTGTTCATCCAACAATTACTGTTGTTGCTCCTCCCCCATTATCATTCTCTGTAGCGTCTTCTCATAATGCCCATCTATTACATACTTTTTGTACTCATGTCGTCTTCGTTATTGTACTTGCCATCAATGACAAGCATTCGCTGTCTGTTAAATATTTGCCAACAACTAAGTCATTGAAGTAGAGATTTCTGCAGTGTAACGTTATGCAAAACAGAAGACCCCTCCATCCTTCTCCTCCCTCCATTGTATAGAGTTTGAAACCCCTTTACCTTCCCAAAATCCCATTTAAATTAATGTTTAAAAATTAATTCCTAAAAATTCCTCCCCGTACAAGTGTCACCCATCCCCTTAATTACTCCATAAGTTAATTTCTTTAATTAATTAATCACCCTTATTTCCCTCACCCACCTAGAGTCACTCCTAGATTCGCTCCTAGGTGTCCCCAAATTCTCTTACAGTTTTTAATGACTTTCCCCATTATTAATTTGTTAGTTTTGTTTAAAATCAGAAAGTTTTTAAATGGTAGATACCTTACTAAGTTTGACTTTCTGCTTTTTCCCTTGTGTTTCCCTTTTCTTTTTATGTTTCCCTCTTTTTCCTAGTTTCCTAATTATTTTAGATTTCCTCTTTCTCCTTTTTATTTAGAACTCAAAATGGTAGGTGTGGAAGTTACCTTTATCCCTCCCCCCCCTTTTTTTAAACAATTATTTATTTTATTTTTATTTTTATAAATCTCTCTCTCTCTCTCTCTCTCTCTCTCTCTCTCTCTATATATATATATATATATATATATATATNNTTTTTTTTTTTGTTAAAAAGGATAGAGAAAATTTTGCCTCTAGTATAATTTAGACCTAGACTTTAAATTTCGTGGGTGACATTTTATTAGGGAGCTTGTTTTAAAAATTCTTATCTCGTTATTAGTCCTAAGGCCATATGGGTTAATTTATTTATCATTAATAATGCGACGTTCCCTTCAGGATGCACTAGGTGCTCCAAGGGTGGCACTCACCTCATCTGTTTCCCTTGCGTGACATGCCCTTCAGGACGCACCATGTGCTCCAAGGGTGCCACTCACCTCATCTGTTTCCCTTGCATGACGTGCCCTTCAGGACGCACCATGTGCTCCGAGGGTGCTACTCGCCTCTTGAATAACTTGGTAGACATTAAAAGCCCCTAGAGTCAATACTCCACCAGGTGAACTTGTGGGCGACTAAGGGCCTCTAAAGATTAAGTCCCTTGCGTTATTGTGCGCCCCTTAGAATCATCATGAGCGACTGTCGTAGTCTTCCCTCATGGCATCATAGGTCCTCTCGAACTAGGTAATCGTTAACCTACAGTTCGAGCCACGACGAGAGTGCTAGTAGGCAGTGGTAGGTTTGTTGTCCACACCTCTCCCTCAACCTCTCTGGTAGTCATGCGTGACCCCCTTACTCCACATGTGAGTCTGGTTGGAAAGCTATCATCACCTTGCATCATCAATGAATCATATCAGAATATATCCATATCATATCATCCAATCAGATGCACTAATATCACATATAAAATAATCAAACCCCAATGGTACACTCCCTGAATCGATCTGAAGTCCAAGGGGTTCCATCGATGCCTCTACATCCTTGAGGTCCAAGATCCTACACACTCAGTAAAACTGAGTCAATAGCAACAATTTATGGCCATACAGTAAAACAAAATGTCATCAATCCATAACGCCTCATAATCAAAATCAAGGTTTTAATAGCATAAAATACAGATCACTTGCGAGCAAGTGTCCTCAAATAATAAGTTTGCTCAGCACACAAGAGAGGGATGTTACATACACCCCCTCTTGGTCTAAAATTCATCCCGAAGTTTCATAGTATAAATGCCGAAATAAAGTGTATCATAGTATCATAAGTCTATCTATAAAACAAAAAAGGAAACTATTGGCGCATATCATATGTGTCCTCCCAGATCGCTGAGTGTGGACTATAACTGTTCCACTGGACCTTGACCTGCTCTACTGTTCGACGTCATAGATATCGAATGTGATGATCCAAGATGGGTATCGACTCAGCCGTGAGCGCTCCCTCGTCTGATACCTACAAGGAACTCATGTCAATAACATGTGTAGGATCACTAATACAATGTCTCAAAACAGATACATGAAAAATTTCATGCATACGGCTCAAAGAATCAGGCAAGGCTAGTCGATAGGCCACGGGTCCCTTTCTCTCCACAATCTCTAAAGGTCCCATGAACCTAGGAGAGAGTTTAACTCCCTTTTCGAACTTGATCGAACTATTATGCGATTTAACCTGCAAGAAGACTCGATCGCCAACCTCATAACTACGGTCAAGACGGTGCATATCATCATAACTCTTCTGTCGATCCTGCACTTCTTTAATCCTTTGTCTTATTGTTTTCATTTTCTCTTCCATTTCTTGTATCACTTCTGGTCCCACCAGGACCCTATCCTCAAGTCAGTCCCAACTCAAAGGCGTCCGACACGGTTGCCTGTAAAGAAACTTGAAAGTCTCCATCTTAATGGTGCTTTGTTAACCGTTTTTATAAGCGAATACATTGTTTTTATACATATGCGGTGAAAAGTAAAACCATACATAAATAACCAAATATTTTAAAAATCAAATTTCAATGAGAATACCGTAACCGATGAATTTGGGCTTGGCAATGTTCTTCGTCAACTGACGATCCTTACATCCTCTCGCCTGCTAACCATAGAGACCTCAATGATACCTCCCAGCCAATGATAGGGGTACTCTTCTTCCCCCTCCGCCCCCCAAGCCATGAAGGGGCCACACACAACCACAACCAGAATACTCTAGCTCCTAGCACGCCCCATAAGGTAGAGATACCACTCTTTTTCTCGAGCCAGGTATCCCAACTCTCACAAGTAAAACCAATTCAAATTTTTGCAACCTAACCTTACTCATACCAGTCATCCTGTTGGAAGATTGGTTGTTTTCATTGATGTCAACCCTAGTCATGGGTTTTGGACCGCAAGATTGATGAAGGTATTTGGACATGAAGGTAAATGCACACACAGATACAACACCCATGGATGGATAGTATACATCATGTTGTTTCCAGTGGTATGTGACATGTCATGTGGATCCTCATGGTTGAGGAGAAATGAATTTTTGAAGATGACAAAGTGAATTGTACATGTAGGCCCTGAAGATAATTACATAAAATAATTACAAAATAAGAAAGTGTCAAGTCGGCCCTAATGTTAAAAGGAAGTGACTTAAATGGTATAAATAAACATCATTATACATTCATTTGATACAGGTCAAATTTCAGAGGGAAGAAGAAGTAAAATAAGGCATGATTTTAAGGTAGGATGAAGTCTTTTGGTGATGTGTTCTAAGGTATGTTATTTTCAGGTCATCTTACCATTTTTTCTATAACTTGTTTTCTAGAATGATTCAGATGGTGAAATCTCTATGGTATTGATAATACATATCAAGGTACCTATGGTAAAAGGTTCAGCTCTTGGTTTGCTATAATTATGGAGATACACTCTGTGGATGATAGGGTTTTTGACCAGTTCTGAAGCTAGTCAATAAATAGGTGTTCCAGGTAAAACAATCATAACTTATTCATACAGAATTTAAATGAAGTGAGACCACTTCCATTGGAAAGGGTGCAGACTTTAGTTTCTTGTGTGCAAGTTTTAGAATTGGATGTTAAATATTGAGCGCGGAGCATGCTGTACAATTTGGGTCTTCTGAACAGACCAGAATTGAATAAAGTCTACCATTCTTTCTATAACCTCTTTTTGGGGAGGATTGAAGGAGTGAAAATTGGAGGAGTTTCATAGAATACATTGAGTAATATTATCTATAGGATCAGAGTACTCCAAGAGTTGAAGAATTGCATAAATTGAAGAAGTCTCAGGAAGCATTATTAGGTTCTATGTGATGATTGGTTGATGATGATGAGTTAATGTAAATTTTTATTATCTCTCATATATTATTGGGTGGAAGGAAAGGGCAAAGATGGAGAGTTCAAATATCTCTTGATATTTGAGGATTGTATCTTCCTCTTGGAGGTTTATCCCTCCCTTTACATTTAGAAGCTGTAGCTACCTTTGGAAGTCATTACTTCCCTTGAACAATAACTATTGATTATTTCTCATATATTGTGCATGGTGTATTGTGGTGTAATGGTGTAACGCTTATACTATTGTTCATTTCTAATTGGATATAATTGAATGGTTTAAGTATAAGTTGAAAAAGGTTTTAAATTGTACTTGATACTGATTCACCCCCCTCTCAGTATCATCAATTGGTATCAGAGTAGGTTGTCTTCAGAACAGTTTAACCACTGGAAGGAAAGTCCTGAGCAGAGATGGATGACCATGAACACATTTCAAATGGGATTCAAAAATTTGATGTAATAAATTATGCATACTGGAGTGATAGAGTGAAAACTTATGTAATGACTTTGGGAGTAGACATTTGGTACTCAGTTGTAGATGGTTATGTAATCCCAAATAATGCTCCAACCGATCCAAATGAGAAGAAGATTAAGAGTTGTAATTCAAAATCCAGACATGTTATTATAGTAGCATTGGCACCAACCATTGCTAGAAAAGTGATGGGATGCAACACTGCTAAAGAGGTATGGGAAAAACTCAAGAATATCTACGAAAGTGATCCAAAAGTTAAGCAAGTCAAGCTTCAACGACATAGAGCATAATTTGAAAATTTGAAGATGAATGAAAAGGAAGATATTGCAACCTATGTTCTTAGAGTTGATGAAGTTGTTAATGCTATCAGAGGATTAGGTGAATATCTCGATGAATTGTTGCTTGTACAAAAATTTTTGAGATCACTTCTCTTGAATTATGATGCTAAGGTCTCCGCCATTGAAGAAACTAGGGACTTGACTAAAATGACAATGGATGAATTACATGGGACTCTTATGGAATATGAAATGAGAACAGGTACAGAAAGTGACCAGACAAACAATGAGGCAGCCTTTAAAGCCATAAAGAAGACAAAAGACAAGGATAATGACCTTGATGAAGAAATAACAAATTTCGTAAGAAGGTTCCATAAAGAAAGTGGAAGATACAAAGGTAAGTCTCCTCTCAAATGCTTTAATTGTGGTAGAATAGGACATATTGTTGAAAACTGTTACTATAAAAAGAGAAGTCTCAACAATAAAAAGAGCTTCTACTCCAAGGATGATGACAACTCCTCAGATGAGAGTGATGAAGAAGATAATGATGGAGGAGAAGTCCTCTTTATAACCCAAGAAACCTAAGATGATGATCATAATAATTCTAAAGAAGAAGAAATCATTTGTGAAGAAGATTCAGATGAAGAAACCAACCTTGATTCCTTTTGGGGATACAAAGACAATGCAGAGAGTGAATAAGAAGATGAGAATCTTGAAAATTTGAAGCATGTTGAAACTGAAAATAGCAAGCTTAGAAACACAAACATAATACTAAAAGGTGAATTGAGTAGCTGTGAAGAAGAGAATTACAAGATTGAAAATACCATTAATAGATTGAAGGAACAATTAGAAGATTATGAAAAATTGAAAGTAGAATTGGATCACACAAAAGGGGAGCTACTATTGACAACAAAAAGGTTGAAGAAGTTTGAAAAAAGCACTGAAAAATTAGATGAGATCCTTAGCAATCAAAGATCTCCAAACGAAAAGACGGGACTAGGATACAATGATAGTTTGAAGACAACAAAACAAGAGAAGGAAGTTGAAAATAATGAAACCAACACTCTAGAACAAGTTGAACAACAAGATAGAAAACTAGAATTCAGAAGGAATGGGACATCAAGAAGATCCTCTCCCATCATGTATGAAAGCAATCATTATAAAGGAAACTACAGAAGAATAGATCGTGAACCCAAATGGACCACACCACAAAGAATATCACTTATGACTAGGTATCAAAATTTCTTTCTTGGACATTGTTATACTTGTGGAAATTTTGGACACAAGGCAATCAATTGTAGAATGAATGAAAGGAATAACTATGCAAGCTACATGAATGGTGAAAATAGTAGATATGGAAATGTTCTTAGACCTGTCAACAAAAATTATAATCCATTTGACCCATTAATGGATGAAAATATTGTATGTTACAAGTGAAATAATCTTGGTCACAAAGCACAAATTGCAGAGAGATGAAGGAAGATAATCGTATGTCAAATGTTTGCATACCAACTACAACATGGAAAAGGAAAGAAATTCCACAAAATGAAAATTGTTGAATAGCATTGGTCGCTAAAGAATGCAAAGAAGAATATGAATGGTTCATAGACAGTGGGTGCTCATCTCATATGACCGGATATCAAAGAAAATTTGTCATCTTGAAGAAAAGAGGTGGAAATGTTGCATTTGGAGATGACTCATCTACCAAAATACTTGGAAAAGGAACTGTAAATCTTGGAAGTGAAAAAGTAAAAGCAGGAAAAGTCCTATTGGTTGAAGATCTGAAGCATAATCTCCTCAGTGTTAGCAAAATATGTGATCAAGGATACACTCTTACGTTTGACTCTCGAAAATGTAAAATCAGAGAAAATAACTCGGGAAGATTGGTTGCAACTGAAACAAGAAGACCAAATAACATATACATCCTAGACATGAAGAAGAGAGATAAGACAGAAGCCACACAAAATGATTCCAAGGAAGAAAAAGTCCCAAAGACCAAAAATAAGGATGAAGTATTATTGAGTGCCACATGTTTAGGGGGAGAAGCCCCAAAGGAGAAGGTTACCTTTTGTTATTAAACTCAAGGGGAGCATCCCTAACCTTTTCCATTGATGTCAAAGGGGGAGATAAATTGGGATCATGATGATAGGGGGAGAATGAGTGTTGCCATCAATGACAAAGGGGGAGATTGTTGGAAGATTGGTTGTTGTCATTGATGTCAACCCTAGTCACGGGTTTTGGACGACACGATTGATGAAGGTATTTGGACATGAAGGAAAATGCACATGCAGATACAACACCCATGGATCGATAGTATACATCATGTTGTTTCCAGTGGTATGTGGCACATCACGTGGATCCTCATGGTTGAGGAGAAATGAATTTTTGAAGATGACAAAGTGAATTGTACATGTAGGCATTGAAGATAATTACATAAAAGGGTAAAATCATGAAGATGGGTAACACTTTTGCTTGTTTTATGAAAAAAAAAAACAGTATTTTCACAAGTTCTTCAACTTCCGGCATACACAATTATTTTTTTTATTTAGAATTTCACTTTACAGTAAAAACAAAACCTGTAAATAATTTTTTTATATTTCTGATGACTATTTTTCAATTTTTTTTTATCAAGATTTGATATGTCAATTTGACAATTGTTTAACAGTATGTTCCTTAAACATGAAATGAATGATAATGAGTTATTGTTTTCCACAACAATGTATCTATTATTAAACTTATGTTTTT
>ML791837.1:349775-399815 GCA_009831015.1 Picea engelmannii
CAATAACTATTGATTATTTCTCATATATTGTGCATGGTGTATTGTGGTGTATTGGTGTAACTCTTATACTATTGTTCATTTCTCATTGGATATAGTTGAATGGATTAAGTATAAGTTGAAACAGTTTTTAAATTGTACTTGATACTGATTCACCCCCCTATCAGTATCAACACGTCCCCCCTTCCTCCTCTTAGCCATTTCTTTTATAGAATTTTTCTTCGTGACCATTTTCCATTTGCACTTTTTTTTTTTTTAATTTAAATAGGAATTATTTCCCCCATTACTTGTCACTTGTTCCCTTAGTTGCACTAATAAATCCATAATTAAATTAAATTAAATGTCAATTTCCCTCACTGAACCTAAAAATGCTCCTAAAATCACTCCTGGTTGTCCCTTTATTCCCTCTATTTCCCTTTTAATGACCGATGCCTTTCTAAAACTTAGTTGTTTTTAATTTAGGAAATTTCTTTATTTAGACTAAACTAGATACCTTTCTATGCTTCCACTTTTTTTTACATTTATTTCCTTTCTCATCTTAATTTCCAATTTGGTGTTCTCTTGCACACATTTATATAATTAAATCTTGAGATATAATTTTTACTCTTTCAATTGCTAGCTTGATTTTTCTTCATCCCCCATTTATTTAATTTATAACTTAGTTTTAGTCTTGTTACCCACTTTAGACTTAGGCTCAAATTTTTAAACTAGGCTTAGAATTATTAAGGACATTTTATAATTAATAAAAATTACTCATTTAATAATTATTTTAAGTCCGACATTATCAAAACAAATTGTTTTTTTCTAGGAAGCTAGGTTCATTTACTCAAGTTTTAATTTATACTGTGACATACCCTTCAATATGCACTCTGTGCTCCAACAGTGGCACTCCCCTTTGATTCAAATTTTAATTACGCGAAGTGCCCTTCAAGACACACTACATGCTCAAAGGGTTCCACTCTCCTTTGACTGGTTTTGCTAGTTGTCCAACCCTTGGATTCAATACCCCATTCAGGTGACCTTGTGAGAGACTAAGGGCCTCTAAGGAATAAGGACTCTACCTTATTGCGCTCCCCTTAGAATCTTCATGAGCGACTGTATCACTCTGCCCTCATGACATCGTGGGTCTCTCGAACTAGGTAATTTTTATCCTACAATTCGAGCCACGATGGGAGTGCTAGTAGGTTGTGAAAGGGTTGTTGCCACACCTATCCCTTAATATCTGGTTGATGTGCATGACCCCCTTACTCATGTGAATCTGATTAGCAACAAATCGTCATCCTACATCCATCAAGGAAACAATGACAATGATCCTTAAACAACATCATAATATACCTAATCATATGTCACATATGCATAAATAAAAATACCCAAACCAATACAGTCCACTCCTTGACTTGATCCAGAGTCTAAGGAGGTCCATTGATGCTAGTGGAATTCTCAATATGTCAAGTGTCTTGCACACTCAGGAGAAACTCATCAATAAAATTTGTCAATAAAAAGATATCAAATAACATGACATCATAATCCATCAACATCATCATAGTAATCCATAAGAAAACATACATTGATATACTGAAATCGGATCACTTGCATGCAAGTTTCCTAAAAAAATAAGTCAATAAAATGTGCTCACAAGAGCAGGATGTTACACACTCAACAAAGATTGTGTGATCAAGATAGTTTGTCTATGTTATGACAAAGTTTGTCGTATTTATATGTATTCATGATATTAATTCAAGATAGCGATTGACGTATTATTTGTGTGTAATACTCTATTCTCCCGTTTTAGTATGGCATCAGAGATAGACTTAACATAACTCCCTCGCGAGAGTGCCCAAGAACATGTGGAGAGTAGAGTAGGTATGAGTAGATTGATTATTGAATGGATTGATGCTATGTGTTTGCAATAAGGGTTTTTTTCCATCAAATCTGTGTGAGAAAATATCATAGAGTTTATGCTTGAGACAAGATTCGTGCAATCATTGAAATTGAGAGATTTTTGCATGATAAATGAGTGTTGTATGAGTCATTAATCGTGTTAGCGCTGAAGGTGAACCTGTGTGTAGAACATGAGAATGAGCACCAATGCTTCCATATTTTTTGTACAATAGGCGATCTCGCGAAAGATGACAGACTTCGACAACGACTATTGGCATGAAAGATGTATTCATAGAAATGTCATTGTTTTTAGCACTGGTAAAGGAGATGCATAGTTGTTGCATGGATATGTTTTATCTATAATCTTTCACTAGTCAACGTGGAAAGAAATTGTAGGTTGTAGAGATCGGGAGGCTTGTGGTAGGAGTGTGAGTGAGACGCTAGGATTGATGGACAAGAGAATAACGAGCATGATAATGGTGATAAAATTAGACACAACATTGATCTTGGTGGATATGTGACAAGCAACATGGCCATGATTCATCTGGTGACCCTCTTGAGGAGAAAAAACGCTTGAGGAATCTCACATGGGCATGGCGTGTACCTCCTCTTTGGTTCTGTGGTAATCTGGTTTGGTTAAGTTTGTTTTAGGTTCTAGGCCCGGGTTCGTGGCTTCTTGTTCTGTCAAGGATTAGATGATCCACAGAAAAATACAACACATACACTAGATGTTTATCCTTTGTAAGCATCATATCCTTATGGGTTTTTCCCATGCTTTGTGACTTCACGAAGCAACTATTATTGATGAGTAAGTCCAGAAGCGTGGTTTGAAAATTTTCAAGAGTGTGAAACATATGGACTCATGTGATGCCTTAGGAAACCGATTACCTCTTGATTTTGTCTTATAACTCTTTAGAAAACTCAAAGATTGATCGAGTTGGCTCCATATAAAATATTATGTGAATGTGTTATTAAATTTGAGCATTTGAAAATTATAATGTTTTTACATTAAAATGTGTGGATCTTAATTCACATTGGTTCTCGGTTATTTTCAGTTAATGGTGGTATTGAAAATGTCTTTGAATTATTTAATTTAATTACCATATTGAGTCTAGCCAACTCAATATGAAGTGTAGTGTTTTTTTTTAGAATTGGCTACTTTGACAAATCATAGGTGGGTGGATAGGAAAACTCCAAGCCAACAAAACTAAAAACAAAGAAGGCACAATCAAGATAGAGGTAAAGCAAAGTGATGATAATGAGATGAGAATAACCTTAGTGTTGTAATGAGCTTGTATACATCACAGATAATTGGTAAACTTTGTGTTGATGTAAAGCATTTTAGATGATTTGTGTACCTGAATTAATGATGCATATGTGATGCAATGGGTTCATGATCAATTGTACTCGACACCCCAAATTTCTTTGGTCCAAGTAGTATTTCATTTTCATAGGAAAGTAATTTCCCCATGTTTATTGTAAGCCCTGCTATTCAGACATACATGTTGTGGTGCATATTCGCACATATTTATCCCTCTCAACATAGACAGGATGTGGAATCAAGTTGTGGAATTAACCACATGGATAGGTACAAGGGTGGAAAGTGGACTAGTATCTAAGCTTGATGCTGAGTTGGAGAAATTGAATCTTCGATCAATGGGAGGAATGTGAGATGGATTTATCTCAGAATGTAATGGACCAAGTTATGATTAAGGGAGAACCTAATATGTTGATGAACCACGTAGGTGAAAATCATTTCTACACAACTGGCGAGTACAACGGTTGGTACCCTTGTATATCGGTAGATGAATTTCTTTTTATATGGATGCTAATAATCAGATGCAGGTACAAGAGGAAGGAGAAGCAAGTTAGAAAGAGTGATTCCCTGAA
Organism: Picea engelmannii; assembly: GCA_009831015.1. NCBI lineage: Eukaryota > Viridiplantae > Streptophyta > Pinopsida > Pinales > Pinaceae > Picea > Picea engelmannii. Next base: position 353,544 of record ML791837.1, read on the forward strand.
AATGATGAAGATATGACCACATAGATATTTAGATAAGTAGTCATTAAGGGAGAGTGTTGGAATATATAATTCCTACTTATCTAATATTCTTGTGAATGTATTGATAAGTAGAGTCAATCTCTCAAAGAGTTGTTTGTTCCTACAGTTTAGGAAATTGTTAGATTTTTTTTGTGAGAGAGATTCTCTCCAACAAAGTGTCATAGAATAGTGTGAGGTTGAGATATTCACTCAACCAAGATTGTGTGATCAAGATAGTTTGTCTATGTCAAGACAAATCTTGTTGTATTTATATGTATTAATTAGGTTAATTAAAGATAGTGATGCACGTATTATTTGTGTGTAATACTCTACTCTCTCATTTCAATAATCTAATATATGGTATAGGTATCATGACATTGAACTATATATATATATATATATATATATATATATATATATGAATAAATATTCTCAAGTGAAAATTGACAACTATAACAAATAAATAAATATTTCCACTTTTAAGTAATATTGAAGATATAAAACTTGAAAATTATAACATATAAATAAATCTTTCCAAGTTTAAATAGTATTAAATATATAAAACTTGGTATTTATAACATGAAAATTTATACAATAGGCAATTAAGTTTTAGAATATGCACTTGCAATGAAATCTCGTTATGGTTATAACAAAACTATTTAGGGAACACATAAAAAGATTATATATATATATATATATATATATATATATATATATATATATATAATGTCCATTATGCATGATCCACAATTGTCTCTAATGCAGCTTAATGCTACTAAATCAAATCATTTAAACTCACAAGAGATATTTATATTGTAACTCACTTAAAACTTTTTATAATTATTTCTCATGTCTTAGAAAGCACAATTAAAATACTGAGATTGTTTATTTGGTATAATATTTTTAACTAAACCTACCAAACATATAATTTTTTCTTTGTTTCTAAATTTTATATTAATTTTTTTTATTTAGTTAATATTACATTATTATTTTTTAATGTAACAATGTGAGTAAAAAAAGAATTAAACATCTCTCTAATACTAAATTGTAGAAAAAACTTATGCCAATAATAAAGATACTACAAGTGGGAGAATATGGAAACTACTAACACAATGAACGGCACGATGAATAGGGTTATGTATGATGGAGATTTCAAAATAATAAAGTAAAGAGTAAGTTTTACGAATTTAATGATAATAAGTTGAATGATTTCTTTGTTGTATTCTCCCTTAGGCTTGAAGTGTTTTAAACCATGTTATGCTAAGATGAAGTGCCATGCAAATCCAGACTACCAAAATCCAAGCACCCGCTTACCATCAATTATTTTTCATGACTTAGCTTCTTCTTCTTATTTTTTTTTTACCTCAACCCATATTCATAAAATCAGAAAATCTAATTACTAACAAGCATATCCAACTATGTTTCATTTAAACGTAAAATAAATGATAGAAAGAAGGTCACGGGGCATTGAATCTAAAACCAAAATCTAATGATGGTGGGGCACCGAATCTAGAAACAAAAATCTAATGAAATGTTATCACTTTCCTCCCGGGCATACCTTCAGTTTTGAAGTACCCTAGTGTAGTAGTTTTCAGTCATTTAAATTTGTTTAACTAGCTTGCTTGAACTATTATTTTAAAAAAAATCATCAATGGACAACCGTAGAATTTTATTTTATTTTTAAATTGTATAAGTGATAATGTTTATGTGGTCAATTTTATTTCTAAGTATGTATTAATAAGTAGAAATGTTGTTATTTTTTTTAATCTTATAGTAATGTAAAGAGGATTGAAAACAATCTATTGATACATGTTGAAAATAAAATCAGGAACCATTTTTTTCAATTTTTTAAGTGGCAAGTAATCAACCAACAATGTTATATTTTTTTTTAACAATGTCTGAGCAAGTACAAAGGTTATTGAATTTTTTTCAATCCTCCAATAACACAAAAATATTGAATTTTTTTTACCAATTCATTCTTAAAAACTAATATCATTAAAACGCTATAACTCACATGTTACTAAAAAGAAAGAAAATGTAAAGTTGAAATAAAACTACCCTACTAATGGCTATCAATTAAATTGTAGTCAAACACAACAATCAACTTGTATATCACTGCTATTAACATGAAATCACACTTTCCCAAACAAAGAAATCGCAACTATAATATATTATAGCCATTGAGCAACACTAATAGAGACTCATTAACTAAGAAATTGACAATACAAGTGGTCTTGTCACCAACACATTAAACAACTTGCATGGCCACTTGTTTCATGGAAGACGATGATGCGAACTTAATTTGGTCTCTAGTGTGTGTGGGATTCATAAGAAAATTCCTATGGAATAGTGCTATATTACCACATTCATAACATCTTCTTCCACATACATATGTTTTATTGAAAATAAAATCTCCAAGATTCCTTTTGCATAATACAATTGAAATAGAATCATGCACTAGGAGGTTTTACTTGCCATTTCCTTTTGTACAAACATCTGTATGTTTTATAATAGATATGGAATTCAACGTGGTACAAACAAAAGGTTTTATGAACTATGTTATGCTTAATATACCATTCTCTCAATTCATCAAGCATGCAAATATCAATCTTGACACCAAGATAGTTCTCTTGAAATTCCTCAAACATTTCAACTTTTTCCATATCCATAATGTGATTATAATGCTCACCATAAACACTTCTAGATAAGTTATACCATAAAGATGCTTTTGATATGATATTGCACGAGAATGGGTTTCTGAATTTACTCTATCACATTCTCTCTAACGCCTTCTAGAAAGTTATGTTGCTATGGATACATACAAATAAGACCCCAAAAATTAGCTTCAACATTTTCATCTATGCATATGCTAAGTTTAGTATGCCTTTGCAATGTTTTTATGAAACATGGAGCAATTTTGACATCGTTGTCACCATTCAACTTCTTGAAGTCCTTGGTGCAAGAACAATAGTTGTAATTTCCTTGTAAGCAACTCTAATAGCAATTTTTTTTTTATTTGTCAAATGAAGAGAAATATTTTGATACATTCTCATCTACATTTGTGAGTTTAGTATCTTAAAAATCGAACAACTTTATTGTTTGTTTCAATTTTTTTTGTTTTATCAATCCATATAGGGTTTGATCTTATGTAATCATTGATTTTTCTTAAAAATAAACTTGTAATTATGTTACTAACATGTTATCTAACTATCTAATTAGGGATAAGGTCCCTAAAATCTTGTCTTGTGTTTGCATTCAAACTTTCTAAAACATTTCCACCACTTTCAAAATCACTAAAATTCCTAGTTATTCTTGAAACCCAAAGGGGAGATAGGGTTCTAGGGTGGTTGATTAGATTTTTTCCTTGAATAATCTAGTCAATTGTGTGTGCATGTGTGTTACATATAGACCGTAATATTAATCATAAACCAATGTATAAACCAAAGCTATGAGTAACATGCATTAGTGAATGTAGTTAAAAATTACCAATATTTCCTTGAGTTAGATTCCTTGAAGGTTGGGCAATGGATTGACTATTTTTTTTTCTTGGTGTCCTATCAATTATGCTTATTTTTGTCTTCTCCTCTCTCTGTCATTTTATAAGGCTTCTTCTTAGTCAATTTTTTGGAGATTATATTTCCTTCCATGATTTTTGACATTTCCCATCTTGATCTCTGATTATTTTTGGCATTCCCCATCTTGATCTTTGATTAATGTAATTAATATTAGATTGACAATTTTTTTTTTTAAATAATGGTAAGATAACCACATGAGTTGGGTTGTGCATGTGTTTTATCCTTTTTAATGTGAAAAATCCCTTACTTTTCCTATGTTTTAGTTATAACAATAGTTTGATCAAGCTCATTCCTTGATTGAGCATTTTTTTGTGACAATACCTTAATTGAGGTCATTCCTTAGTTGAGCATTTTAGGTTAATCCAAGAATACCTCAATTAAAAGTTTTAAAACACTCAATCAATGTATATTGAAAAATTATTTTAATCACTTGGTCGAGCCTTAAAATAGCCCTCAATTGAGCTATAATGATTGATCAAGGGTTTAAAAACCAAAAGACTTGGCCTCTTTCTATAGGATTTTCTATTGTTGCAATTTTGAAGTAGTGAAATGAATTCACTTTTATCATATCAAGTGGTGGATTCGAGCTAATGGGTTCATCAATAAATCCTCTATCCAATGGCATGTTATTTTCAATTTCACTTTCATATGATTGTTTTAATTTATTTTCTTATAAAACTTACACTTAATTTTTTTTTCCCACAATTATGAAGGTGCTTTCAGAAAAATCAATAGAATAAAAACTGCATAAGAAAAATTTATATAAATATGTGGGTGCTCTATGGATGCTTACTCTTCAAAAGAGAATTTCTCATTTTTCATTTCATTTAAACAAGATAAAAAAAAATTATCGGAAACAAATGGATAAAATATCATTCAAATATGATGGGCTTTGAAAAGTAATAAAAAATACGATTTTCTAGAAAAAAAAATGGGCACTACTACATTCAATGTAGATCATGCTTGTATATATATTTTTAAGACACTTATACATTGAACAATGAGTTAGATTTTAGGAACAAAAGTCATTTTATAACATTTTCAGAAATATGCAAGGAAAAACATTTAATTAAATGTAAATTTGACACATTAAGTAGTGACATCAATATTGAAATAAATACTATTATAATGAAAATATAATTCCCTACTTTTTTTTTATTGCATGACAAAATTTAGGAAGTGCATATGAATTTTGAGGGATTCATCACTACATTTTAGTAAAGGTTGAGACACATCTTCATGGATCCACTCCAAAATTGTTTTATTATTAAAATTATATTTCCTTGTCTATGTAATTTTATTTATCTAATTTAGTCATCATATTTGTACTATCTTGAGTTTCCCAAGTTTATCATGTAATTCAATAATGTATAGTTGAGGGAGGAGGACATTTTACAATCACTTCTACTATTCTAACATGAGTGGAAAGGTAAATATAAGAGCCACACACCCCTACCTAGAAGAACTCTCCACTCAAAACCTTTTAGTGTTCACATGCATGTTTTCCATAAAAAGTTTACTTGTATAGTTCTGTGACCCCCATCATTTAGCCATGTTAGTGTTGTCTTGTCGTAACTAAATAATTTCCATGAGAACACAACGATTTTTAGTGCTATGTGGATCAATACACAAAATCACATGTCCAATTGTGGTCCAATTCAACCTTTCTAAATACCTAACGCATAATGCACAAAGCACCACAAAGACACAATATGCTCCACATGTGCCACACAAATCAAATAATCAATAGTTGTATCATACTTACAACACATCCACATCACACTATATATTCCTTAAGAACTATAGACATGATACACATGCCATCAACATAGCCCATCAATGACCCACACAAAGGTCATGTATGCATGAGTAATCAACCCTTATCATGCGACATCCAATGAACATGGGTGAAAAATGTGACATCTAATCAACGTGTGTGAAAAGATGACGAATCTTCTTATAACATCCATATACAATTCTAAACTAGCCATGACAATACCACAAAATGGGAAAAAAGGTGGAAAAATACATATTGTGAGTGCACACTAGTGCAATGAAATGCTCCTCTAATACTTAGTTAATAATGTTGTTACACAATGATAATAAAATACCATATTTAACCTAATCAACCTTTCAATATGAAACAATCAAAATTAATTTCATAATTTAAATGTAATATAAAATAACATTGTTGCAAAATAAACTAGAAATTTGCAAAGTTCTTATTTTAACTTCTCTAAAAACTCTCTTTGGAAATCAACCTTTTTTTAGCAAACGCATTTTTTTGGGGCATAGTCTTAGACTAAAGTAAGTTTTAAACAAATTAAAAAAACATATAAATAATTATTTTATTAAACAATAATAATAATATTTTAATTTTAAGGTTACTATATATCAAATTGGTGTATGTAACTTTCTTTTGTGGGAAATGAACCACTTCTACATAACAATTTAGACACTAAATTGATATATGAGACTCCTTATTTGTGGGACAAGAAACTCCCTTCTTATAACAATTTCAGTGTTAAAATTTAAGGAGATATACAAACCCTACTCCCTCTAGATTTGAACTTAAAACCTCTTTAAAAAAAATGCATATTCTTAACCATTAATCCCACTCACCATATAAAAAAATCATAAATTTGAAAATTACATAAATTCTAAATTTTTTAAAATTATCACAATTTATGAAAATAATAAAAAACATTTTTTTTTATTAACCTTAAATCATGATAAAAAGGAAAAACCTTTTATTAATTAGGAAAAACCTTTTATTAATTATTAATTACTCGTGTATACCCAAATAACCATGAAGCATAAACATTGGTTTTTATGTTTTGTTATTTTAAAATATTTTAATAGATTATAATTATAATTTTTATTTAATTGTTAAAATTATATATAAAATAAATATTAAAATTTTGAAAAAAATACATAATAGTCGGTAAAAATGAAAACAAGCATTCAAATCACAATTAACAATTAATGAACAAAAACCAATTTAAAGAATGATTTTTTTTTGTTTTTAAACAAGAATACATAAAATTCACACCTAATATTTAGAAAACACAAATTAAAAAACTAAGTAAACTTGTGATAACTAAACTTAAACGATAAAAAAACTCAACACTCCATGGTTTTCATTTTACCTCAGTTTTCAGAGTAAACTAACTATCTTAAGTTTTGCTTTTTTTTTAATATTTTTTATTTAATTTTGTTGAAATTTTGTTAAAAATTGTTGAATGTGTAGATTTGAGTGGTTAATTCTATATAATATAAAAGTTTCAAAATTCTTCAACAAACTGAATCTATTTCTACATTCAAAAATACAATCAAAATAACAAAAATTTGTAATTTCATACAAATTTGTATTTATATTACCCAATACACTTAAAAACAAAACATAATAACAATTAAACAACCCAGACAGACCCAGACCCATCCCTATCACACCTAAACCAAATTCATAAAAAGTTAAAATCTAAAACTTATAGAACTGATTAATAATCCTCGTGCCTCACGACCGCCACACAAGGCGAACAGCTTTGCAACTTGCAGCTACCGCAGCCCTCTCTCTGCCCCGCTTACTCGACTGGTTGCAGACCATAACTGGTTTTTCTGACTTCTGTCGTGTCTATGCAGTCGAGGTTGGAATCTCGGGAACTTTTGAATCTCAAAAGAAAGCATTCAAAGGATTTCATTGGTTTATGCGTATTGAAAAGCTCTAAATACGCAAACTCTTAAATTATGTGTTTTCATTTCCCTTGGATTAACTAAAGTCAGCACTTTGACTTGATTTTAATTGGTGTCTCTACCTTGGGTGTCAAAATTACTGAAATGCTCAGTGTTTGTTGCCATAACTCCCAATTTCTAACTTAAAACCGTGTGCCACTCTTTCAACTTTCAAAGTAAAACTGTGTGCGTGTCTTTCAAGTTTCAAACTAATATATTGTTTATTAATAAAACTGTTAGTTTCAAACTAATATATTGTTTATTAATAAAACTGTTAGTTTCAAACTAATATATTGTTTATTAATAAAGCAGTTAGAAATAGATCTTAGTGTATTTTTTTATTTTCTAGAAATAAGAGTTGTGTTGCTATTTAATTTTTGAATAGTTAGAATTTTTTCAATACATATAGGCTTGAAGCCATTACAATGAATTCATTATGATCTTATGTATAACGACAGAAGTGGAATCTAGGTTTGGTTTGACCCAATAATTTTTTTTTGAAGGGAGAGAAATGAATATATATGATAAAAATTATTTGGTGAAAAGTTAATATATTAGGATATATCTGGGTAGACCCATCTTAACTCTAGTTCTAAGAAGCTCTGAGAGGGATCAAATCTCTTGAGGTGCAAACCCTTCCTCCTTAATTTAATTTGAATATATATGTGTGTGTGTGCATGTGTGTTTCATTTGGAAAAAGGTTAGAGTGGACATATACAATTTTCATTTACTTAAAAAAAATTTATTATTATTTAAGAGTAACACATGTAAGCTCCACATTGAATTTACGCACAGAATCACACATCGTCCAAATACTGGGTTGTAGAATGTGCCTCTCGGTGCAACTAGTGCTAATGTTATTATTGCTATCAGTTGTTAAATTTGATGGGTAAATAGTTTTTTCTTCCTTTTTTAAGTGTCAAATACTCACAATTTTAAAATCTAAATGTCAACACTCACTTTCACTTAATTTTTAAAACTATCAAATTGAAAAATCTTATTTCCATCCCATGATTCCCAATGCAGCATGTCCATCATGCAAATTGAAACTTACATATGTCTACCATCACAGTGAGTCTTCCTCAAATTCGTGTGATCCTATGATTGAAATTTAGATCATGTGTGAGTGGATTGTATTCAATTGCACATCGGAGTGCCAATAATCTAAAGAACTAGGTTGCAGATTTGTTCCAACAAGGTATTGGGAGGGTTAAATAAAGCAACTAACTTTTTGATGTTGATTGTTTGTCATCCGTGTGCATCTTTCAAGTGGCATAAAGGTAGAAGAGATATTCCAATAGGTTTAATCTCTCTCATTGCTCTTCGCTTATTCTTTCCAAGGCATCCCCCTCCCAAGTAATATGTGGTTGAGTGCTTAGAGGCTCTTTTCTCATTTCAATCCATGATAATGCAATACCACAACCTGCATGTTGAAGCGTGAGAGATAATAAAAGATCGGGGTGTAGGAGTTATAAATTTATATTCCCACCATAGAGAGTCACAAACTTCTCCCACCGTGAGTCTTTGGGCGTGCTGTGAAAATCCCATCTACATCGCCTCTACAATCTTGCAGGATGAAAACTAAATACTGAAAAGAAAAGATCTTGAGATTCAATAAAATTGTTTAGCGCCCACATTTAACAACTCGATTTTTTTTCAAACTAAAATAGTTAAGGTTAATTGATTTTTGGTATAAAATTGGCTCTCCACAATGTTTTTTGAAATAGAAATTGTCATGCTTATACCCCAGTTGTTGATTAAGGTTGGTTGTCATTGATGTCAACCCCCTGTAGCACAAAGCTTTGGGTAATGGGCCTAAGATTGTTTGATGTAAAGATGACTCATTATTGTTTTGTCATGGTTGATAAGAAGTAAATATGGATGAACTCCAAAGTGGTCCCCTTATGGTGAAAGCCCTCATGGGAAGACGCTTTGCAGAGTAAGAGAACCCATGATTAATTGTGGAATAATGAGATGAAGGATAGTGAATTTGTCAGTGAAACTATCCTAGATGCATAGTGCTTGTCATGCCATTTCCAGTGGTATGTGGAATGTCACATAATTCCTCACGGTTAGAAAGTTATGACCATATGAAGTTAGAGAACCCCTCAAAAGTCTTATAGAAGCCCCCAAGGGTCAAAGTGATTTGCAAAAGAAAATATTTTAAATGAAGAAGCCCTAAAATAAGGAAAGTGTAAGGCTACATGAAGATATAAATAAGAGGCAAATCTCACTTATTAAATACACACTTGTACATATTGTATATCTATTTTCTTGTGTAAAGATTCTTGTAAATACTTGTGGATACATCTGAAGTGGTGAACGTCTGAGGTAACACGAAGGGTTGACAACGAAATTCTTGGATTCACAGAAAACCCTATTTTCTAAGGCATGTGCGGGTTGGCTATGTATAGGGTGCATACGTACGTGGGTTGGCTATGTAGAGGGTAAGTACGTATGCGGGTTGGTTGTGTATATGGTGAGTACATGTTGATAAATCCATGAAACTCGTGAAGATGAAGGTGTTGAGGATCTAGATTCTGATATCAAGCTCCCAGGAAGGTCTAGAGTGCGCAGATACATTAGATCCATCCATTTGTTCAAAAGGTATGTCTTATTTCTATGAATAGTTTGATTTTGATGTATGCATGAGGAATGACAATGGAGATTTGAGGATTCTCCCTAGAGAGACTAGTGGCTACATAGGATCTTTTGTATAAGTGAGATCTACAGAAATACAATGCTAGTATATTTATCATTGATACTTCTTGTTGAGGGAAATATTGTATTTCTTGGCATATGGCTAAGAGTTTTTATGGTACATGGTTGAGATTTTATACTTATTGATGTATTGAGAAGTTGAATATCATAAAGGAGTTGATGACTAAGATCATGTGAGGGATATTATACTTGTTCATGATAACACATACCTATATGGCACATGACTAGAGAGAGTCATACTTGCCTTGAGTAGATGTTATGTATGAGAGTGCATGCACAGGGTAAAGTTACAGTCTGGATACAGTGACAAGTTACAGATCTATGTGAAAGAAGTTACAGAGGGTTAAAATTTTTCAAGTGAAAGGAAACCCTAGTTTCATAAGGCATACACAGGCTCCATAACAGATAGAGCACGTACATACGCATGCTGCATAACAGATAGGGTGTGTACATACATGGGCTACATCACTACAAGTAGTGTATCTATTGTAATTTTGTATATACATGTTCAGTTCAGGTACATATTGATTACAAGGAAGTTGTACATATTGGATACAGGTCAGTGTTATAGGTTGATATAGTTGTATGGCATTATATCTCGCAGTGATAGGTTGATAGTGGTTCCATCTTTCTACTTATGCTTCAGGGCGGTTGGATGGGGCAAGGACAGGTGGTTGTAGCCACCTTCAGGTTGTAGTTGGAGAACATAGGGGGTTGTAGCCTCCTTCTAGTTGTAGCCAGAGAATTGGAGAGTTGGAGCTTCCCTCAGGTTGTAGCCTGAGAAACTAGGGGGTTGGAGCCTCCTTCCAGTTGTAGTTGGAAAACAAAGGAAGTTGGTGCTTCCAATGAATGTAATTCTTCAATACATATAAGAAAAATTATTCCATGGTTTTCTCCCGATTTGGGTTTCCACGTAAAACACCGATGCACTGTGTATGTGTGTGATTGTTTATTTCTTATTTCTCATTATTGGATAATAATTCTGCATTGATATAACATTTGAAGAAAAAATATTATAACTACGCTATTATTGATTCACCCCCTCTCTCAGTAATCCAACAATTGGTATCAGAGAAGGTTCCTTCATAAATCAGTTTAACCACTGAAAGGTAGATCATGGAAAGTACTAACTTGTATAAAAATAGAATACCACAGTTTGATGGACATAAGTATGTTTTTTGGAGCATAAGGATGAAGACATATATACAGACAAAAGGATTTCAAGTTTGGAAATCAATTGTAGATGGATACACAGCACCAACAGTTCCACCAACAAATGACAAAGCAATGAAACTTGGTGAGAATAATTCCAAAGCTACAAATGCACTTTTGAATGGTCACAGTGATACGATATTCACCAAAGTTGCAAATTGTAAATCCGCTAAAGAGATTTGGGACAAGCTTTGAAATATTTATGAAGGAGATACAAAAGTCAAATCAGCAAAGTTGCAAACTTACAAAGGTTAGTTCGAAAAACTAAAAATGAAGTAAAATGAGAATATTGCAGCTTACTTCTTACGAGTCAATGAAACAATGAATGCAATCATAGGATTGGGAGAAGAAATCGAAGAATCTGTAATTGTTTAAAAAGTACTAAGATCTCTTCCTAGATATTCAACCCTAAGATATCAACACTAGATTAAATATCGTATCTAAACTCAATAAGCATGGACGAACTACATGGAATATTCACATCATATGAAATGAGAACTAAATAGGAAAATCTAGATGTAAAAGAAGCAGCCTTCAAAGCATCCAAAAGATCAATGCAAAAAAAAAGGAACAAGAAGAATATAACAGCAACATCAACGTCTCGGAAGATGATGATGAAGTAGCCAACTTCGTCAAAAGACTGAACAAGGGAACCACCGATAGGTATAGAGGTAAGCTTCCTTTAATTTTTTTTAATTGTGATGGTATTGGTCATTTTGCTAACAAATGTCCTCATAAGAAAAAGATAAATTATCAAGGTTACTTAAAAGAAAACCGCACATATAAAGGAAAAGTAACTACAAAGAAAAATTTCAAGAAAATCTTATGCATCAAAGAAGACATCTCATCATCAGATAAAGATGAAATCAGTGATAGTGAGACGGGAAGAGTTCTATTCATAAGAATAAAAGATTTTGACAAAGAATACTCTGAAGAAGAATATGAAGAAGACGAAGAAGGATATGAAGAGGTCGAAGACGAATTTGAAGAGGCATAATTTGACTATCGAGAAGAATTAATGTGTGCCATAGAAGTTATCAGAAGAGAAAACAAAAAAAAACAAGAAACTACAAGCAGAACTAGACAAGAAAAAGGACATTCGAGAACTAGAACAAATGATCACAAAATTGAAGGCTCAAATAGAAGAAGATAAAAGAATTGAAGAAGCACTCAAAGAACAACTAGAAGAAAATGACAAGATCATTGGAAACTTGGAAGAAAAGATTGTCACACTAAGAAAGGATATTCAAAAGAAAAATATGCAGAATAGCTCAAAATTTCTGGATAACATTATCAACAGTCAAAAATCTCATCTTGACAAATCTGGACTTGGATACAATCAGACAACAAAGGGATCAAACTCCAAAACAACAGAGAAAGAAACAAATCCAAAAGGCTATGCAGAAACAATCAAAGGGGATAGGAAGATATACACAGAATATTACAGGGACACTCCTCCACCAAGAAGATTCAGATTTCAGAATCAACAACAGATAGACAGGCCTCAAGAAGGAGAAGGATTCATAAGAGCACCTCCTTTCAAAAGATCTTCAAATCCCAAGTATCAAACTATATTTATTTTTTTTATGTTATGCATGTAATAATTTTGGACATAAAGTTGTAAACTGCAGAGCTAAAAACATGAACAATAACAACTTTGAGAGTCATACACAAAGGGTTTATTCAATAATACCTAGTGAAACACAAAGAAGAATTTACAACAGGTTCAAATCCTTGAGCACTGAAGTCGAATGTTACAAATGTAAAAATTTTGGACACATGGCCAAAGATTGCAGAATGAAAGTCCCTCCTAAAGAACCTCAACAAAATAACAACAATCACAGAAAAGAACCTTATAAAACAACATGGATAAGAAAGCAATATCAATATAGCAATGAAGAATGCACAGTCGCTCTACAAGCTAAGGAGAAGAAACACGGTTGGTATGTTGATAGTGGATGTTCAAAACACATAACAGGTGATAGAGACAAATTTATTACATTGCGAAAGGAAAGAAATGGATCAGTCTCCTTCGGAAATGATAATTCAGCCAAAATCATTGGAGAAGGCATGGTCTGAATTGGGAACAAGAATGAAAAGGCACAAAATGTTCTACTGGTAGAAGATATGAAACATAATATTCTAAGTGTGAGTCAAATGTGTGACCAATGTCATAAAGTTACTTTCGATTCTCAAAAGTGTGAGATATGAAGAGAAAGTTCAAGGAAATTGGTCGATACAACTGCAAGAACTTCAAACAACATATATGTGTTAAGTGAAATTGGAAATGAAAAGTGTTGTCTAGGAAAGGAATATGAAAGTTGGCTATGGAAAAAAATAATGAGTTACATGCACTTTGATAACATTGTTAAGGTCAGCAAAAGAGAAGCAGTAAGAGAAATGCCCCCGATCACGAAGCCAACCAACACTTTATGTAAGCATTGTCAACAAGGAAAGAAAACAAAGACCATGTTCAAATCAAAGGAATATTCAACAACAAGACCACTGGAAATTGTGCATACTGATCTAGTTGGACCAAATAAAACAAAGGGCTTAAAAGGGGAGAGATACTTTATGTTATTAGTTGATTATTATACAAGAATGACTGCAGATTGATTTCTCAAGAACAAGTGAGAAGCTTTTGAAAACTTCAAGATCTACAAGAAAATGGTTGAAAATGAGATGGATTCAAGAATCAAATTCCTGAGATCTGATAATGGAGGAGAGTTCACTTCAAAGGAATTTATGGACTACTGTAGTGGTCATGGAATGAAAAGGAAATTCTTCGTTGCTAGGACACCTCAACAAAATGGAAGTGTTGAAAGAAAGAACGTGACAGTACAAGAAATGGATCAAACAATGATAATGGATTCCAAATTGACAGATATATTTTGGACACAGGAAATGCATACAACAGTTCAAATTCAAAACAGAGTAATGTTCAGAAAACACTGATAAACCTCCCTATGAGCTATGGAAAGGAAGACCAACAAATGTGAAGCACTTCAGAGTTTTTGGAAAAAAATGCTACATAAAAATAGAAGATGTAAGAATGGAAAAGTTTGACTCTTGTGTGGAAAAAGGAATACTTGTTGGTTACTCAAGTACAAGGAAAACATACAAGTTTTATAATCTAAGATTAAACAAAGTTGTGGAAAGAATCAACGTAACAATTGATGAAACGGGCATACCAGAATAAAAGGAAGAAGAAAAAAAATCAATGGAACAACTTTTTGAAGAAGAAGATGAAAAATAAGTAGAAGAGGAATATGAAGAGAATTCGATAGAAGCAGAAGAGAAAGTTCAGCAAGTGTCTCCAAAGACACCCAATAAACGAGTACAGAAGAATCATCCTTCAGATCAAATTATTGGGAACAAAGATGCAGGATTTGAGACTAGAAGAAGAATCTATTCACCAGAACAAACACACCTGGCACTCTTATCTACAATTGAACCAAACTGTTTTGAAGAAGCCAAAAGGATGAATTTTGGAATAAGGCCATGGATGAAGAATTGGATCAAATAAAGAAAAATGACACTTGGGAATTGGTTCCAAGACCAAATAATAAGAATGTGATCGGCACAAAACAGATTTTCGGGAATAAATTGAATGAAGATGGACACGTTACAAGGAACAAAGCTAGACTAATATGTAAAGGATATGCACAGATTGAAGGAATCGACTTTAAAGAGACATTTTCCTCAGTTGCCAGAATGGAAGCAATCTGTTTCCTTTTAGTTTATGCTTGCTCTAAAAATGTTAAAGTATATCATATGGACATAAGATCAGGTTTTCTCAATGGGAAACTTTAAGAAGAAGTCTACATTGAAACACCATAAATATTTCAGTTATCAGAGAACACATATTATGTGTGTCAATTAAAGAAGGCCCTGTATGGTCTAAAACAGGCTCCTAGAGCATGATACTCTAGACTGGATAAGTATCTGTAGTAGACAGGGTTCAAAAAAGGAAGTGCAAACAACAATCTCTACATCAAGGTAAGTCAAGGTAATATTTATATTAATTGAATTTTATGTTGATGATATTATTTTTGGTAGTTATGATGACAGGTCAAGCTAGAAATTTGCAAAAGATATGCAAAATGAATTTGAAATGTCGTTACTTGGAGAACTATCCTTCTTTCTTGGACTTCAGATACGTCAAAGCAACCAAGGAATTTTTATTTCTCAAACCAAGTATATCAAAGAAATGCTAAAGAAGTTTGGAATGGAAGATTGCAAACCAATTATCACTCTCATGGAAACCAGTTGCAAGTTGAGAAAAGATGATGATTCGAGGTCTACAGATCAAAGGAAATACAGGTCAATGATTGGTAGCCTACTATATGTGACAACATCCATACCAGATGTAATGCAGGCAGTTGGACAAGTGGTACGATTTCAGGCAGCACCAAAGGAATCACATGTCTTAGAAGTGAAGAGGATTTTCAGATATCTCAAAGGAACATAAGAGTTTGGATTATGGTATCCAAAAGGAAAGGATATATCACTTATTGCCTACACAAATGTAGATTGGGAAGGTTGTATTTATGACTGACAAAGCACCAGTGGAGAAGCGTTCTACTTGGGTGAATGTTTAGTATCATGGATAAGAAAGAAACAATCATCAATATCTTTATCTACAGTCAAGGCAGAGTATATTGCAGCAACATCCTGTTGTACACAGGTTCTTTGGATGAAACAAAATCTGACAGATATATAGGTTGAGTATGATGAGCCCATTCCAATCTATTTTGATAATACAAGTACCATCAGTATCTCGAAAAACTGGTGATGCACTCCAAGACAAAGCACATTCCAATCAAGTATCATTTTCTACAGGAGCAGGTTGCAGAAAAGAATATCAGAGTTGAGTATGTGGGCATAAAAGAACAAGTGGCAGATACCTTTACAAAACCACTTCCAGGGGAAGCCTTTGAATATCTTCGCCAAAGACTTGGATTTATTTCTACTCCAAAATGAATGCTTTTTGAATGTTTTTTGAATGCTTATCTTATATGTCTTAGATTTACATGAGGAAGCACCACAAGAGGATAGTTTAGTCAGGGGGAGAAGCCCTGGATGAAAAGATACATTTTCCATTGATGACAAAGGGGGAGAGATTTATTAGATGCAGAGGACATAGGCATGGTTCCAAGGGGAGCAGATTTATCAGATTTACAGGACATATGCATGATTCCAGGGGGAGAAGATTTATCATATGCAGAGGAAAGAGGCATGGTTCCAGGGGAAGCATGAGTGATATGATTTTAGTGTTGCATCAGAGTGTTTTCATCAATGCCAAAGGGGGATATTGTTGATTAAGGTTGGTTGTCATTGATGTCAAACCTTGAAGAAATCCTCGTAGCACAATGGTTTTGGTAATGGACCCAAGATTGTTTGATGTAAAGATGACTCGTTATTTTTTTGTCATGGTTTATAAGAAGTAAATATGGATGACCAACAAAGTGGCCCCCTTATGGTGAAAGCCTTCATGGGAAGACGCTTTGAGGTGTAAGAGAACCCATTCTTAATTTTGGAATAATGAGATGAAGGATAGTGAATTTGTCAGTGAAACTATCATAGATCCATAGTTCTTAGCATGCCATTTTCGGTGGTATGTGGAACGTCACATAAATCCTCACGGTTAGAAAGTTATGACCATATGAAGTTGGAGAACCCCTCATAAGTCTTATAGAAGACCCCAAGGGTCAAAGTCTTTGCAAAAGAAATTATTTTAAATTAAGAATCCCTAAAATAAGAAAACTGTAAGGCTACATGAAGATATAAATAAGAGGCAAAGCTCACTTATTAAATACACACTTGTACATATTGTATATCTATTTTCTTGTGTAAAGATTCTTGTAAATACTTGTGGATATATTTGAAGTGGCGAACGCCTAAGGTGACATGAAGGGTTGAAGGAGAAATTTTTGGATTCACAGAAAACCCTATTTTTTGATGCGTATGTGGGATGGTTGTGTATAGGGTGCATACGTACGTAGGCTGGCTGCGTATAGGGTGAGTACGTACACGAGCTAGATGTGTATAGGGTGAGTACATGTTGATAAATCCATGAAACTTGAGAAGATGAAGGTGTTGAGGTTCTAGATTCTGAGATCAAGCTCCCAGGAAGGTCTAGAGTGCTCAGATACATCCGATCCATCCATTGGTTCAAAAGGTATGTCTTATTTCTATGAATAGTTGGATTTTGATGTATGCATGAGGAATGGAAATGGAGATTTGAGGATCTCCCTAGAGAGACTAGTGGCTACATGGGATCTTCTGTATAAGTTGGATCTATAGAAATATAGTGTTGGTATATTTATCATTGATACTTCTTGTTGAGGCACATCTTGTATTTCTTGGCATATGGCCAAGACTTTTTATGGTACATGGTTGATATATTGTACTTATTAATGTATTGAGAAGTTGAATATTAGAAAGGGGTTGATGACTAAGATCATGTTAGGGATATTATACTTGTTCATGATTACACATACCTATATGGCACATGACTCGAGAGAGACATACTTGCCTTGAGTAGAGGTTATGTATGAGGATGCATGCACAGGGTACAATTATAGTCTGGATACAGTGACAAGTTACAGATCTATGTGAAAGAAGTTACAAAGGGTCAAAAATTTTAAAGTGAAAGGAAACCCTAGTTTCAGAAGGCATACACATGTTGCACAACATATAGGGTGCATACATACGCAGGCTTCATAAAAGATAGGGCACGCACATATGCGGGCTGCATCACTATAGGTAGTGTATCTGTTGTAATTTTGTAGATACATGTTTAGTTCATGTACATATTGATTACATGGAAGTTGTACATATTGGATACAGGTCAGTGGTACAGGTTGATATAGTTGTATGGAAGTATATCTCACAATGACAGGTTGACAATTGTTTCATATTTCTGCTTATACTTCAGGACGGTTGGATGGGGCAAGGATAGGTGGTTATAGCCACCTTTCGGTTGTATCTGGAGAACATAGGGGGTTGTAGCCTCCTTCTGGTTGTAGCCAGAGAATTGGGGAGTTGGAGCTTCCCTCAGGTTGTAGCCTGAGAAACTAGGGGGTTGAATCCTCCTTCCAGTTGCAGCTAGAAAACAAAGGAAGTTGGTGCTTCCAATGAATGTAATTCTTCAAGACATATAAGAAAAAACATTCTGTGGTTTTCTCCCGATTTGGGTTTCCACGTAAAACACTCGTGTACTATGTATGTGTGAGATTGTTTATTTATTATTCCTCATTATTGTATAATAACTCTACATTGATATAACATTTGAATAAAAAGGATTATAATTACTCTATTACTCATTCACTCCCCCTCTCAGTAATCCAACACATGATTGGGTGATAGTTGGTCAACATGTGTCAAGGGAAGTTAATGTAGCCCCTTGTTGCCCTCCCTCTTATATTTTTCCTGATACAGAGAATTAATACAACTGTTGTGGAGGTGCTCCTATGGAGCATTGGAAACTTAATGAGCCAATCAATTCGAGTGTTGGACTTCTACAAGACTTGAACATGGAGGATGGGGAACATAAATTCATCTTTAATGGCATTTTTCATTATCGATTTGGGCAACTTATTGGAGGTAAGACATAGTATTTGGTCTATTTAGTTTTCTCGAGCATTGTGGGTGGTCTCCTCCTCCCTCACTGAGATTACTCAGGCCCACGACTCTCTAATATTCATGCCCTTTCTCCCTTCTTATTTCCTTGCAATCACAATGTCGCACCAGAGGGGTAAGCCGAAGTGTGAACCAACCTACTACATATTCATGGCATAACGACTTCGTCCAGGTCCTTATTCCTCACCAGTTCCACCACCCTCATCTCGCCCAATCCTTATCGTCTTGCCCTCTATGGATTCTCCCCTCACTAGTTAGAATTGGAGGAGGGATGACATCCATCCAGTTTTCGTTTAAGAATAATCCCTCCTAGCGATTCCCAAGTCTCCTTTGGAGTCCCAATTGATTGTTGACACATATTTTCAGCCCTCTCTTATGAATTCCTTCCGAGATGAAAATCTTGCTCCAACCCTAGTTGTGGGGGGTTGTCGATTTATGGAAGAGGCTCCCCCTCCTTTGCATGATGAAAGGGTCCAGGTAGACGCTCATCCAAAAATTGAGCCCAACCCCAATGCAGATACAAGACCCAAGGTGCCCCACCGATGCAACTTCTCAGAGGATCAATTGTAGTTGATCTTCGACTTGAGAAAGGATGTTACTGAACAACTCTTTCGTTAGACCATCCTTTTCCTCTAGTTGGATTCCTTCTTCCACTCTCTTTCAAGAGAGATTGTCAAAAGTAGGTGCCTCACCTACTGTCAAACTTATGTATTTTCTCTGGTCTCGCCTCACCCCTCAAACAACGATGGAAATTTGGGTTCTTCTAGTGCTTGAATTTTATCATATCATGTTTTTTTCTTTAAATCATTCATAGTTACAGTTCCCAGGGCCATATAACAACTTTCACAGTTTTGTTTCTAGTTACTTGTGTATATCACTTTAACGATGGATTCTTTCACAAGATTGTAGACAATTTTGGTTTCCATCTATTTGGCAAAACCGACTACAAACATTTATATTTGTACTAGTTACTGGTTATCTAAGGTAATACAATTTTTTATTTACAAAATAAAAAAAATTGCCATGCTTATGATTTTGTTGTTTGAATGGAAATTGTGAGTGTATGAGGGCCTTGGGAATTGAATTGTGAGTGTATAAGATCATATTATATCAGTTAAATTGATTTTTCTCTACTTTTATTCCAAAATATCCTAGTTAACATACTATTTTAATGATGAGAAAAAATAAATATAAAAAGTCATGTGAAGGGCAGTTTTGAAAAGAAACTTGTCATAAAAAATTACGTGACATGTAGGATTTCCTATCAAATTTATACCCTAAGTGATATCAAAGTTATCTATTTGACTAGAACCATGTTTAAGTTTTCTTTTTCTAGAGATCATATTTAGAAGTGTAAGTTTTTCTTTTTTAGAGATCATATTTAAAAGTGATTATGCCACGCTCACCACTTTTTATTTATTGAGGTTAAAATTATAACATATTTGAAACTGTTTCCTTTACATCCATACTGTTGCAAACCAAGTCCTTAGAATCAACTCGTGAATCAAGAATTGGTGCTCTGAGAATCATCATTTTCTTTTCGGAGTTAAAATCAAGATTTCTTTGAAAAGGTAGTCTTCACAATTTATTTATTCCTTAAAGAGAGGGTGTTATGCTTTTTTATTTTAAATAAAAGAGGATAGAGACCTAATCTTTAGAATAAAAATGTGTTTTTATGGCACCACGTGTATGTATTTAAATCATTGGACACTTGAATTGAATTAAAAACATGGTGTTTCTACAACCATCTTAGTCTAGGTCCACTTGCCTCATTTTACTTTGCACTACTAGAATGAAGAAATTATGATAAGCATAGAAAACTCCTTGGGTAACTACATAGACAAAGTAGAACCAAAGGTCCATATCTTTTCTTGCACTGGAATTTGTGTAGAAGTTGATCTAGAAAAAGGACTTTCGGAGGTAGTTTTGCTCACCCTAGACAATTGGTCCCATTTACAGCTAGTGGATTATGATAAATTGTCATTTAAGTGCAAAATCTACCATGAATATGAACATTTTTCTCAAAATTGCAAGTTAAGCTAGCAAGCACAACATCCGAAACAAGAAAAGGAGGAGCAATTGCAAGTGAAAAATAGGAAAAAAACATGTGAAAATTTTGAATCAACGAGAGGAACCGAAAGGGAATAAGCAAGTTGAAATAATAGCTAGGGTTAAAGGACTAAAACCTAACCAAATAAAGGTATCATAACCAAAAATCCCTAATCAATCTAGGGGAGAAGGATCATGAGCAAAATCAAATGGGTATGGAGATTTATCTTAGATTGACAATAAAACATTTTTAGAGGTAGTAGCCCCAACCCAAATAGACTTTTGTTCTCTGTAATTATAAACCCCAATCTTGGAAGAAATGGGTTATGCTCCAAATCAAGTAATTCATATCCCAATTTGGGAAGAAATGGATCCATCCAACAATGAAGAAGGGGATATTATGGGAAATCTAGAATAGTTTTAGATGCATCAAGATCATGCACTTTAGTCAACAGGTATGAAAACAAGGAAACAATCTTAGAAATAGGTTGAATATGAGGCAGATGAAGAAGCGGGTCAAGGAAAGAGGTCAATGAAGAATGTTGGAAGAAAACTTGAAACAAATCATAGAGAAGAAATTGCAAGCAAAGAAAAAGATCTTGAAACTCAACAATAGATTATAAACTCCTTTGATCTTGGATCAAAGAAATCCAAGTCTATCTGAGTGATGCACTTACCCCAAGGTGGAAGCCCAAAATGCATAGGTAAATAATTCAATTAGTCTCCTAGAATTGGAGTGGTATAACGTATAGGTAAATAATTCAATTAGTCTCCTAGAATTGGAGTGGTATGGGTAGTAGGAAAAAATAAGATTCATTACGACACCTCATAAAGAAAGAAAATATCTCTATCCTCCTCATTTGGGAGACTAAATTAGAGGGGAAATAAGTTGTATAGATGATAAAATCTCAATTTGAAAATAGGAGAAGCATAAGTTATTAGCTCCAAAGGGGCGTCTGGAGGCTTATGTACGATGTGGAACAAGTGAATATTTACTTCTGATTTCTCTTTTAAAATGAAACATTGGATTTTAACCATCTTAAATTATTTCCATTTTAGTCTAAAATATAATAGAATTAATGTATACATGTCGATTAATTATAAATAAAAATACTATGGTTTGGAATCTCTTACAAAACTCGAGGATTCAAAATTCTATCAAAATAGTAGAGTTGTAGTAGATTTTAATGTCACCTTGAACTGGTTTGGCTCACGGTACTACTTGCTTGGATCATTTTCTTATTCAAAGTGATTTTCTTATATACAATCACTCTTTATCCTCCAATATTTTCCCTGGGTGGCCTTAAGGCAATGACCCGTGATTCTTTTGATTGAATATTTTTCCAATTATGGTCCACTACCATTCAAATTTAATCCTTTGTGGTTACAAAATAATGAGGAATTGGAGTTTATATCTAGAGAATGGGTAAAATGGATATTGGGTTCCCCAATATTTATATGGGAACAAAAACTCAAGGCTATCAAATTGGATTTAGAGGAGTGAGATAAAAAAAAAATGAAGATATGAATAAATAAAAACAGGATTTAGAGAGACAAATGGAATAGGTATAAGGCGGTATCGAGCATGGAAATATAAATGAATAAATCATCTTCAAGGAAGATAAGATCATTAAAAAATATTAGCAAACTCTTCAACTAGAAGAGGACGTGTGGAGGATAAAATCACGCAACATTTGGCTCGAGTTAGGGGACATAGATACCACGGATTTCCGTAAGAAAGAAAAGGCCAGATTACAAGGAAATAATTTTAAATAAATTAGACAACATGATGGATCAGTGATAAGAAAGTTCCAATAAATTAAGAACGCATCAAAAGAACATTTAGAGGGGATTTATTTGGAAAATGGATCAAACCCATATTTAGTGGAAGCCATTCTTGAAATATATAGGGCATGGAATAATCAAGGGCTATTAATAGGTAGTTGGGTGGTTTATCCATTGGTCAGAGTCAAGTCAAGGGGAATAAAATATTGGTAAAATATTGGTGGTTGAGGATTTGAAGATGGATATTTATTGTGTTGATGTTGATATTATGATAGGAAGGGTCTCTAGGTTGAGCAAGACTTGTTGGATGGTATGCTCATGATGGTTGGGAGGAGTTACTGGATTATTTTTGGTTGGATACAACTCCTTGCTGAGGGAAGGGGTTCTGTAAAATAACTAGTTTCGATGGTGTAGGAAATGATTGCAAGGGAAGAGATATAAATTCTATCCTATTGCATAAATTCTACACTGAAAACCACTTAGGTTTTCACCAGACCTGAGAAGATATTCTTGGACAAATTATTTGGTGGAGCTGTAATCATATCTAGAAAACCACTTAGGTTTTCACTGGATCCGAGGAGATCTCACTATTTCTATGCTTTTTTCAACAAATCTAAGCTCACCATTGTTTCCAAAATAAGCGAATTAGTCAGAAATGACTATTCACTTGTTATGTTTGGATTTTGTTTTCCAAATTTGAATTAATTTTCCTAGCCTAGCCTAGGAAATTCACTTTTTTTTAAACCTAATGTTTCTATGGAACATTTCAGGTTTGATGATTTCCAAGACACTATTTTTTACCAAGACTGATTTTTTCAAAACCTAATTTCTTTTGAATGGGAGGGTCTTTAGCTGTGAATTGTTTTTAGGGAGGTCAATTTCTCTTTGTTGGGATATATGTTTTCCTTCCTCTCCTCTTCACACCTCATATGGACCTATATGAAAATATCTCTCAACTAGAAAAGTATGGATCTCTTAGTGTTCTTTTTGTTGGATCAACTTGATGGATCGTCTGTGGGATTTGAGAATATTTTTTCTATGTGTTCTTTATTGATGGGAATTTGAATTTATTCACACATGTTTCTTTGGAAATGAGGATTTTATTGCAATGTGTGGACATGTATGGTTCTAAATCATAATGAAAATCTAGTGCTCGTGGATCATACCATTGATTCAATTCTTGTTGGAGGGAGTTGTTGCTTGTGTATTTCAAACCTAGTTTTGTAGACAATTCTTTTCCTACAATGATTGTTCCTTCCAGTTGTTATTATCTTTGTGTTGAATATATTGTAGTGTACACCCTCACTATCATGTCCTTTCCACTCAAATATTAACCTTTCCATTCATATCTACAAGTGCAAAGTAAAATACTAAGTTTATTTTGGTCCTCATTTTTTCTCTACTTTGAGTGAATTTTGTTTTCATTTGTCTCTCAGTTTCCTATCTTTATTCATCATGACGTCAGATGTTGTTTCAGTACGTGATTTAATTTTCAATAACAATCTTTCTTGTAAGAGAAAGATTATTTATATTCTTAGGGGGGAGAATCTTCGACACATAGTCAATGATGACAACAAGAAACCAACTAATGCCAAAGAATTAGTTGTATGAAATGAGCAATGTGAACAGGAAAGAGGAATCATTGGGAAAACCATATCAGATAGTATATAGGTACATATAGAAGCTAAATACAACCCTATAAAGGTATGGAAATATTTATCTTCTATGTAAGAAAAAACTGATGATGTTTTTGCATATTTTCTGAAGAAAAAAATTCATGAGCTTGATCCTAAATATTTTTAAATAATTGATTCATTTCTTTCCAAGTTAAAAGATTATAATGAAAATCTTAATGTTTGTGGAAAAGATTATAAGAAAAATGATACATCTCTCATTATAATTGTGGAATACAATTTTCCTCATATTTTGATATGTTTTTGAAATAATTGATTCATTTCTTTCCAAGTTAAAAGATTATAATGAAAATCTTAATGTTTGTGGAAAAGATTATAAGAAAAATGATACATCTCTCATTATAATTGTGGAATACAATTTGCCTTCATATTGTGATATGTTCATACAAACTCAAAATAGAAATATTTAAATGTCTAGCAGATCAATGAAAAATTCTTTTGAAGTGTTTTGAAAAGGGTTGATCTGTGAATAGGATAGGTTGATCTCATCTAATTAATAATTCATTTGGAAATATCATTTGGCACATAGTAAGAATAATACACACAAATTTTCTCATGAGAACACCAAACCTCATGCTACTAGTACTTACAATCCAACTTTTAATTGTTCTCCCTAAGATGATCCAAAGAAGAAAGTATGGAAACCTTGAAAGCATTGTGGAAAAACCAATCATCGGTAGCATAATTTCTTTAAGAGGAAGAATAAATTGAAAAAACCAAAAAGAAAGCCTCCAGGGAACAACAAGTATCTCTTAGTGCGTATTGTATTCAATAAGGTAACTCTTCTTCTTATATGGAATGGATTTTCGATTCAGGTGATCCAAATCATATGAAGAGTACTACATTATTCACCTCTTATGACAAAAAAAACACAAGTCTTATAAATTTTTGATTAGTGATGGTAAGAAGATTTTAGTAGTTGGTTCTATTAATATTTAGGTTCCTAATGTATATTGGATGATGTTTTTCATCAAGAAGGCTTGCCCCTCAATATCATTTATGTTTATCAAGCTTGTCAAACATGTTTTACATTTGAAGCATGTATTGATAAATATGTTGTGAAAAATATCAAAAAAAACTTACAAATTGTTTCATCTGGTCGGTTTATCATGAGGTTGGTTTGTTTAAGCTCACTAGTTTTACTTCACCCAGAAAAAAACCATTATATTGCTATGTCAAAGATGTTTACGAACAAAATAAGTTGTGGCATTAAATATTAGTTCATTTGAACTATGGTAAAATGCAAATTTTATCTAAAATGGTACTTGGTTTACCTACAATTTCTTCCACTAAATGTGTTTGTGAAGGAAGTGTCCTTGGTAAACATCACAGGGAAACGTTTGATAAGGATAAAGCATGGGGTTCCCAAGAATAGTTGTAGTTGGTTCATAGTGACATATGTGGTCCTCTAGAGACTCCTTCATTACTAGTTCCTATCTATTAAAATAGTTTGATTGATGAATACAACAAGAATATGTGGGTGTATGTTTTGAAGTGCAAAAGTCAATATTATGTTGTATTTCGATAATTTAGAGCCCTCTTTGAAAAAGAATATCGTAAATGTATCAAGACTCTTAGAAATGATAATGTAGGGGAGTATACAAAGCATGATTTTACAATATATTTATCCAAGCATGGAATTGAGCATCTAAGGATAGTTCCTTACACACATTAAAAGAATGGGTTTTCCGAAAGCAAATATAGGACATTGGTCAAAATAACTATATGTATACTATATTCAAAAGGATTGTATAAAATATTTTGGGTTGAATGTATTTTTTTTGTTAACCATGTTTTGAATAGGTTTCCTACTAAATAAGTTTTATAGGCTACCCCTGAAGAAAAGTGGAGTGAAAGGTGACCACACATTGGCAATTTCAATGTATTTGGCAGTGAATGTTGGGAACATATCCTTTATGAAAGATGGAAGAAGTTGGATCCCAAATCTTATATATGTATATTTCTTGGTTATAGTGAGGATTCTAAATCTTACATATTTTTTGACCCATAAAAACAAGATGTCATCATTCAATGATATGTAGAGTTCAATGAAGTCTCTCCACCCCACGAGTCTATTAAAACTCATGTTTCCTTGCAACTCTCCATATTCCATTGAGATTATGTTCATGAATCATTCCTTAAGCATTGTGTAATATATAGACCCTATTTCACCTATTGGTTCGAGTGATCCACTTGAATTTCCTGAATATAGTAGAGTGGTTCCCACCACTACTCCTCAAATTATAGATTGGGGATGGAAGACAATTTAATTTGTAGGGTATAAGCTTGGGATTCCATCTCATTCTAGAATGACTAGATTTAATTTTTCGCTCATGGAAAAAGTGTTATCCATAGATGATCCCTTCACATATGCAGAAGATAAAGTAAAACCAAAATGGGAGAATGAAATGGCTATTGAATATGACTCTTTTATGAAGAACGTGTAACACCCCAATACATTACGACTCTGAGCGAAGAGAAAGGTGAAAAAAACATTTTTTTTTTTTAAGTAAGAAGGCAATGAAGACAACAACTGAACCACAAAAATGAAAACAAACGCAAGCATGTAGTCCAAGAAGCATACAACTATGACTCCACGCACTAGCACAAGAGAAACTGGGAAAAACGTGCGTAGAACAACAAGGAGAAACGACTACCTACCCGACGCAACATGATCACGCCTACAAGCTAAGGGACAACATCCCCCTCCAAACACAACGAACTTGACGACTAAAGACTAGAACCTCAAGGCGTGCAAACGAAACACATGAAGGTGTTCAACCCATGTGCCAAAAGAAAACTTACAACGCTCAACAACACTCACACAGAAGGCACCGACTCCGGCCAAGTTATTGTTCATTGCTACCCATTAGGGCGCGCCATGATCCCCTCATCAGGAATCATGTTGTCCCCAGGTGATAGACGCGTCAATAACCTTGGCACAACAAATTCTATCTGGACCATAGACTCAAGATCAACCCACGCGCTAGGAGACCGAAATAGATGACACAAAGACTACACCCACCCCCCAAGTAACGGGTCGGAAAGACGCGATATGATGTCAACAACACAGCGCAATCCATTACACGACTTCATGAACAACCCAAACCATTAATCAAGTCTAAATTAGTCAATAATTACCAATCTAAATTAACATAACTTACACTCTAATTTAGCATGTCTAAATTACAATTTAGTCCTTACACGCCAATCTAATTTAACATTAATTACAATCTAAATTGGAAATTCTAAATTAATCACTAAATACAATCTAAATTAGCAATTAACCTCGTAAACAATATTAACAATATCGATGTACAAGCTGCAATTATCACACTTATTAACAATATTAATTTACAATTAGTCATTAATGTACCATCTATTTAACATTAAATGCAAATCAAATGAAGCAAGTCTAAATTATAATTTGGTCATCAATGTACCATCTAATTTAACACTAAAAGCAAATCAAATTACGCAAGTCTAAATTACAATTTGGTCATCAATGTACCATCTAATTTAACAGTGACACAAATCAAAGTAAGCAAGTCTAATTAAGTCAATACTAACGCTATAAACAATAATTACATTCTAATTTAACAAGTCTGGTTTAATTAATACGAAAACTAGATTGACAAGTCTAGTCTAAGTTAAACTAAAGGATCTCTATTCAACTAAACGTTGTCTTATAAAAAGGCTAAATCGCTAATGTAAAAATATAGTTTAAAATCCTCAAAACCTCGGTCTATAAACCACAACATTTATATCACCATCTTTAAGGAGGTTCACGGAGTGGAATAAAATGATAACCGCTGAGGAAAATAGGAGGGAAACCGTGAGTTTAAAAAAAACGTGAATTGGAGTTAAGGGTATTACTCTTGTAGTCAAATATTACATAATAAAATAATCTGACCCAATGAAGAGGAAATTTGTAAATATTTGTTGCAGCTAAACATTGGAGGTAAGAAATCTTGATGGATATTCACTGTATAGCCCATTAATGTAAATTAAAAATACAATGAGAATGTTGACACTACACACAATCGTTGTATGACTTAATGATCCAGATTTTATGAGTAGAACGAAATGAATATAGATTATTAACAGGTTCTTAACACAAAATAACAAAGATACAGTAAAATTGGTTTTCTATTCAATAAGGAAATAAGTCGAAACTGTAAAATGTAGCAGAAATAAGCTTGTTGGAATGGTGGCAGCGTATCTCTGAGAAGAGATGTGACGACAACGTGCATTCATAAGAAGAAGGTTACAATGAGTCTCTGAAGGCCATTTTGCAATAAGAAAGAATGAAAAAAACCCTAGACATCCAAAAACCTAACCCTAGGAGATGAAGCGCCAAAAGTCATGTGGGCCCGTTTGGGTAAGTTAGTACATCAACTTCCCAAAGTCGTAACTTTTGCATACGATCTCCATTTTAGGCGTGTGATAGCCCGTTAGAAAGGTATCATCGAGGAGATTCATTTTGGGGGCTCAATAATGCCTTTGGATATCATTGAGTAGCTCGAACCCGAAAAACCTTCATTTAGGCCCTCAAAATGGTCCCAGAAGTTAAAATTGCTAAAAATAGTAAATTGCCAAAATTGTCAGAAAACTATTTTGAGCCAGTTGGAAAAGGTCGGTGGCCACTGATATCCATCTGGATCAATCCTCCCTCCTTAGGAGGAAATGGTCTCCATTTCCTTGAGGTCCCCCATCAGATGAGGAAATTTCTGCTGAATTTGGCCCCGGGTGAGCCACTTTCCTTGGTGCAGGAGTTGCCTTGCTTTGACGACTCGATAACGTTGGATCCTTTCTTGTCAAGTGCCATTGATCTATCTTTCCACAATCTAATCATTGAATTCCTATTGTAGGAAGTCGGAGTTGAGCTATGTTGGTGTCAGTTGTTTTTCTACTTCTGAGGTGTCCAATAATGGTGGGTAATAAGGGCGAAGGAGATCCACATTGAACACTGGGTGCAGACCAAGGAAAGGAGGAATGTTTATGGCCCATAACCTTGGTGATAGTGTACAACCCATAATGGAGTGGGAGAAGCTTCCAATGGTGTCTTGTAAGGCATTCTTTCTGCAAGTGCAACTAAACTTTGTCGCCCACCTGAAACTTATGTGGAACTCGATGTTGATCATGGCCTTGTTTGTACTTGTCATTGGACTTCTGTAGGATATCCTAAACCTATTGGCGGATGTGATGGATCCGCTCAATGAACCGGGTGGCTTTGTTGGCCTCAATTGGAGCAGGAGATGAGTCGATCGAGGTGACCACAAGGGGAAGTGAAACATCTATGGGTCCCAATGGTTGGAATCCCAACCCCACTTGAAAGGGGTTGTGGCTGGTTGAGCTATGCAAGGCTCAATTGTAGCTATGTTGGACATAGGGAAGGCTCTCATCCCATGTATGAGGGTTATTTGAATTATACATGCGAAGGATATGCACAATCATTCGATTTACAACCTCGGTTTGGCCATCTGTATGGGGGTGGAAGGTGATGGATTTGGTGAGCTTGGTGTCCAACAGTGACCAAAGGCTCGACCAGAATGTGCTGAGAAATCAACTATCCCAATCTGAGACAATGGTTTGTGGGATTCCAAAATGTACCCAGACTTGTTCAAAGAAGAGCTTAACAGTGGCCTCTACTATGATGCTCTTCTTCCAGGCAACCAGAATCGCCATCTTAGAAAAGTGATCAACAACGACAAAAACACATTCATTTCCCCTCTTGGTGGATGGGAGGCTCGACATGTAGTCCATTGAGATGGATTCCTATGGCCTGTCAGGAGTAGGAAGAGGGGTGTACAAGCCCTGTTTCTTAGTGGTCGGTTTGGCAATAGCACAGGCAATGCAGGACCTGATATACTTGTTGACCTCCTATCAAAGTTTTGTCGAGTAGAAATGTTTTCGTAGCATCACCACTATATTTTCAACACCGAAGTATCCTTCCACCCGACTGTAGTGGGATTCCCAGATCATCTTATCTCGCTCACTTGATGGAACAAAAATATGGCCCAGACGACACAACAACCCATCCTGAAGATGGAAATTATCGACAACTACGTTTGCACCCAAAATTTGGTAGGTGGTGGTGAAGTCAGGGTCTGTCTTGTAGAGTTGGGGCCATCCAAATGTCTCATGGCTGCAAGAGTCTAGCACCATGGTGAGTGTCATGATTGGCAGTCTGCTGAGGCAATCAGTGACGTGATTGGTGCTTCCTGTTTTATACTTGATGTTGAAGTGGAATTTTATGTGGACCACTTTTGATGGCGGTCATTCTGCAATTTTCCCTGTGTCTGCATGAACTACAGTGGCTTATGATCAGTGTGGATGATTGTCTCCTTCCCAAGAATGTAATGTCTCCACTGGTTGCATGCTTGCATAATGGAGTAAATTTCTTTGTCGTAAGTAGGGTAATTACGGAAAGTATCTGACAGTGTCTCACTATGATAGGCCACGGGGTAGCTGTGTTGAGTGAGAACGGTGCCCACAACATAGTCTGAAGCATCTGTCTCAATCTCAAAAGGATATTGCAGGTTTGGTAGTGAAAGTATTGGGGCTGAGCACAAGCGTTTCTTCAAATCATCGAACGCTTGTTGTTGGGACCGGCCCCACACAAATTTTACCTTACCACCACCCCTGTTTATTTGGCTGAGGTCCCATTGCAATATGGGAGAAACCCAACACGAACCTGTGGTAGAAATTGGCAAGGCCCAAGAAGCTCCGAAGCTCAGTGAGTGTTGTTGGGGCTGGACAGTCATGGATGAATTGGATCTTGGATGGATCCACATGTATGCCAAGCTGATCAATGATGTAGCCCAGATAATGGACCCTGTTCATGCCGAAGGATCATTTTTCCAAGTTGGCGTATAGCTTGTGCTGTCACAGGGTGTGTAGAACCTATTGAATATGCTACAAGTGTTCAGCCCAAGTCTTGCTATAAATTAGAATGTCATCCAAATACACCACTACAAAAGTATTGGTGAATGGTCGCAGGATATCATCCATCATCCTCATGAAAGTGGCTGGAGAATTTGTCAAACCAAAGGGCATGACCAACCATTCAAAAAGGCCTTCCTTTGACTTGAAGGAAGTCTTCCATACATTTGTCTGTTCTATCGAGACCTTGTGGTAGCCAGACTTCAGACCAATCTTACTAAAGTATTTGGCCCTCGTGAGTTGATCAAAGAGGTCATCGATTTGGGGAATCGGGTAACATTTTCTGACTATGAATCTATTCAGAGCTCGGTAATCAATACAGTGTCACCAGGTTCCATATTTCTTCTGTACCAACACGATTGGGCTCCTGGAAGGTGATGAGCTGGGGTGGATGTGCCCCTTATGGAGCAATTCTTGGATGTGTCACTTGATCTCCTTATTCTCTAACAAAGAGCGATGATAGACTGGCCCATTGGGTAGCAGTGCATCGGGGGTCAGATCGATGGGGTGCTTGACCTAGCAGTGTAGAGTTACCCCTGTAGGTGAGGAGAATATATCCGAGTATTCTTCCACGACCTTATCTACATTCTTCTTCTGTGTGGAGAGGTCGGCCGTAGAGACTATATATGTGGTTGTGATCTTTCACTTATTCTGAGAGAGAATCACGAAGAAGACAAACTTCCCCATCCGAGATATGACCTTCCTACATTTCTTAGCAGAGATCAAGGAAATAGCACTAGGTGGGACTGCCTCGGGTATCCTGTACAATTTCCTGTTCAAAGTAATAATAAGACTACGAAGCCTATACTCATATACAACATGACGTTTCCATAAATAAGGTTGGCCCAAAAGAACATCACAAACTTTGAGAGGAGAAACATCACACAATACCTTGTCTTTGAAGGGCTTGATTCCGGACGATAGTCGACACTATTGGCTGATGCAGAGATCACTTCCTTGGCGGAACCATCCAATGGTGTACGA
The DNA here is from genome assembly GCA_009831015.1 of Picea engelmannii. Classification (NCBI taxonomy): domain Eukaryota; kingdom Viridiplantae; phylum Streptophyta; class Pinopsida; order Pinales; family Pinaceae; genus Picea; species Picea engelmannii. The sequence continues at coordinate 385,903 of ML791837.1, forward strand.
TTGTGGGTGCGACATTGTTGGTAGGGCCAGCCACTTGATGACATCTACTGAGATGAGGTTCTTCTGGCTACCGCTATCAACGATGAAGTGCAATGGGGTGCCTTTTACCCACATCTGTGAATGGAAGAGGTGCTCTCCTTCTTCTAGCTCATCTGGTTCACCAGGCTGGAGCTTGGTGGTAGCAATGGTGGCACTGGGTTTCACATCAATGATCTGTCTTCCCCGTTCTCGTTCTGGCTCAAAGTCATAATCTACATTTGATTCAGAGGCTTTCACTTCAGCCACTAGTGACTGCTTTGAGCAGTAGTCAGTAGTGTTATGCCAAGGGCTCTTATGGAAGTCTCACCACTTCCCGGTATCTTTCTTTGTCTTTTTGATGTCCTTCTTTGTTTACAGCTTGGACTGGTTGTCCTGATACTGTCCATATTTTCTTTGTCCTTTATTCAGTGGGTTGGGGCCACCCTTTCCTGGATTTTTTTGTGAGGGGTTCCCAGGCCCAAATTGCCACGTCTTTTGTTTGAGCTTTTACTCAATTTTGACAACATATCGGTAGGTTGTGCCCAAGGATGAGATGTACATAAATTCCATTTCAGTATGGATGTATCTATGCAGAGCACTGTGATACTTGAGCACCAGATGTCACTCTGAATATTTGATACCCAACTTGGTTCACAAGGTATGGAAGATATTTGTGAAATCTGGCACTGCTTGGTCTCTTTCTTGTCGCAGTGTGGTCCATTTGGTATACATGTCGTCATAACTTCTGACAAGGTAGTATTGTTCCTTAATAACATCCATGAAGGATTCCTAGGTGGTCGTGACTGAAAATAATGAGGTTTCCTCTATTTCCTTTTTCTCACGAAAAGTTTCCCACCAATCTTTGACATGGGGAATGGCTTTGAGGAGTGCAAAAGTAATATTTTCTTTATTTGAAAAGTTATGGACAAAAAAATACCCTTCTAGTAGATTCAACCATTTGTCTACAACATCTGTGTCTATTTGACCTTAAAATATAGGAATATTGAAGTTTATTTGTACCTTGAAGGGGGCAGTGCCTCCGTTCGAAGAAGATGTGTCGCCTGTTGGTAGTCGCTGAAGGATTTGCGTGAAACTATCCATTATCTGGTTCCTCTGTTGCGTGAGGGATTCCTCAATCAACAGTTTGAAAGGATCTCATGTCCCGTCATCCTTATTTTCTCCTACCATGGGAGGTCGCTTGGATGTGAGAGAGCTTCTTTCCTCAAGAAAAACAAGCTCGAGACCCAACTCTTTGTACTCTGACCTCGTTGGGGACATGCATTAAGATGACCAGGAGCAGACCACTCTGATACCACTGATCCGGATTTTATGAACATAACAAAATGAATACAAATTATTAACAGGTGCTTAACAAAAAATAACAAAGATACAGTAAAACTGGTTTTCTATTCAATAACGAAATAAGCCGAAATTGTCAAATGCAGCGGAAACAAGCTTGCTAGAATGGTGGCGGCTTATCTCTGAGAAGAGATGTGACGAGAACGCGCATTCACAATAAAAAGGTTAGAATGAGGCTCTAAAGTCCTTTTTACAATAAGCAAGAATTCCAAAAACCCTAGAAATCCAAAAATCTAACCCTAGGAGATGAAGCGCCAAAAGCCATGTGGGCCCTGTTTGGGTAAGTTAGTACATCAACTTCCCAGGGTCGTAACTTTTGCATACGATCTCCATTTTAGGCGTGTGATAGCCCATTGGAAAGGTATCATCAAGGAGATTCATTTTGGGGGCTCAATCATGAATTTGGCTATCATTGAGGACCTCGATCCCGAAAAACCTTCATTTAGGCCCTCAAAATGGCCCTGGAAGTTAAAACTGCTAAAAATAGTAAATTGCCAAAATTGTCAGAAAACTATTTTGAGCCAGTTGGAAAAGGTGGGTGGCCACCAATATCCATCTAGATCACTTAATTACTACCCAATTAATTCTATTAACTTCACCAGAATTACTGTCAATGTAAAGTGTTGGTTTAACCCCAAACCCAAAGCTATTTAACTCGCTCAGGGAAGAAATCCGGCAGTCAACACGTGATACACCCAGTCAAAAATGCTGGGAGAAATAATGGAAAATAAAAAAAATAAAAAAACACAGATTTACATCGCCCTCAAGTCAGTATCGCTGAGGATTTTTATTTTTTTTGCAGACGAAGGCCCAAAAACGCAGACATAACTGCTCTATTTTCAGTCATGGAACTTCCAGTGCTCAAGGGTAACAATCTAATTGTGTAAATAATGTTCGAGAAATATTCCTCTCACTTGGGTTTTTGTTGACCTTGAATCTCTTTTTATAAAAGTTTCTAAATAGTGCAAGTTTACTGGACATAATACCATTCACCAATCAAAACAATTGGTCGATGAAATATCGACATACTAAATCAATATTATGATAAAAAAATAAATAACTAGAAGAATTTAGTATTGCAGATGAAAGAATAATGAAATATGAGAAGCACCGGGCAATTTCACCTTCCCATAATTTAAATGCATAAGAAAGAAAAAGAAATCATAGTCCAAACAAATGTAAGGGTCGTCAGCAAAAGGACAACGCGGTCTCAATCGTCTTCAAATGTTAAAGTGAAGAGGTTAAAAAACAAATGCAGAGAGTATTTCTATCATTAAATCTAACATGAAGATAAGTTGTAGGGAGGTATCACAATGCATATTTAAGTTGTCTAGCAATATGTAAAAACAAAGAGTTAAATTCATCCAACATTATACAAGAACACATATTTAAATGTATCCGGAAATAATTAAAAATGCATATTTAAATTGATCCAACAACATATATAAACGCAAAGTTAAATTGATCCAGCATTATATAAAAACTCAGATCTAAATGTATCCAGAAATATTTAAAAACGCAAAGTTAAATTAATCCAACAACATATATAAACGCAGAGTTAATTTTCATGGTTGAGGGTGTTGAAATGCAAAAAATACCAAACACAGTTTTCAAATTACCGAGAATTATTAAGACATAGAGGTGATATAACACGTAGATATCAAGGCAAGGAGGAGATCAATGCAGAGATGATAAGGGGTAAATAGTTGGGCAGACACATCCTTCTCTCATCATCCACGCACAGAAAAACAAGGCATTAGAATCTATAGGTTGTTGTGCACCGAAGTGATGACCGTTGATTTGACTCCTGACCGACTTCTCAGGCGTGGACTGACGAACTATGGATGAGGACGAAAAGCGCCACTCTTCAAAAAAATCAACTGAACAAAATGACAGACACACCATGCATGGATAGAATTCCAAGGGAATCAAGTCAAGCAACAAGCTTCAGGCTATGGGGAAAATTACGTTCTTGGTTGAAATTCTAAGTCAAACATTTTCTTTACCCAATGAAATATACAGAAATGAAAGCGTAAGGTATAATAAGAATCTACCATGCATAATCAAAGTAAGAATACCGTATCCCAAGTCGTCTGCTTTGAGTCATTTTCTCGCATGCTCCATGAAGCTCCTGCTTGTCGACCGATGAGACTTCACCGATACCTCCCAACCAACGCTAGGGGTACTCTTCTTCCCCCTTAGGCCCCTGAGCTGAAAAGGGGTCATGCACTCTAAAACAAAGAACAACTAGCTCCCAGCTCACCTTGCAAGGCCAAGCTACCACTCCTCACCGAGATGGGTATCCCAACTCCCACAAGCTAAGTCAGTCAAGTCTAAATTTCTGCAGCGTAACGTTACACATAACATAAGGTATCCATCCTCCTCCTCCTCCGTCCTTTATATAGAGTTTATAAGTCATTTACTTTCCCAAAATCCCATTTAATTTATTGTTCAATAATTTAATCCATAAAAATCATCCCTGTACATGTGTCACCCATCCCCTTCATTGCACCATAAATTAATTTCATTAATTAATTACTTACTCCTATTTCCCTCACCCACCTAAAAGCATTCCTAGAATCGCTCCTAGGTGTCCCCATATTCCCTTACACAATTTAATGACTTTCCCCCTTACTAATTTACTAGTTGAGTTTAATTTAGAAAGTTCTTAAATGTTAGATACCTTACTAAGTTAGTCTTTCTACTTTTTCCTTGTGTTTCCCCTTTCTTTTTATGTTTCCAACTTTTTCCTAGTTTCCTAATTCCTTTAAACCTCCCTCTCTCCCTTTTCATTTAGAACTCAAATTGGAAAGTGTAGAAAATTACCTTTTTCCCCTTTTTCTTTTTAATTAATAAATTTTTAATTAGCATATGTAACAAAACAATTATTTTCCCCTTTTCCCCCTTTTTAAATTTTTATCCCCCAAAAGATTTTTATAAATTAATTAAATTGCTTACCCCCTTCTCGTCACATGATTAATGATGATTATCATTATTATTATTTTTTTTTTATATAAATATAAATACATTTTTTTATCACAAGTATCACTTAGACCTAGACATTATTTTCCTAGGTTGGGTGACATTTTATTAGGGAAAATTGTTTTAAATCTTTCTCATCACATTATTCGTTCTAAGGCCATATACGTTATTCATTTATTATTTAAAAATGTGACGTTCCCTTCAAGACGCACTAGGTGCTCCAAGGGTGCCACTTGCCTCATTCTGTTTCTCATGCACGACGTGCCCTTCAAGACGCACTATGTGCTCCAAGGGTGCCACTCTATCAAACAAAAATGAAAACTATTGGTGCATAACATATGCGTCCAACTAGGTCGTCGAGGGCAGAATATAGTTGTCCCAATGGACCTTGACCTGATCTACTATTCGACGCCATATTTCTCGAATGTGATGATACATGATACGGATCATCTCAGCCGTAAGCGTCGCCTCGTCCGATACATGCAAGGAACTCATGTCAATAACATGTGTAGGATCACTAATATAATGTCTCAAAAAAGATACGTGAAAAACATAGTGCATACACCTGAAAGAATCAGGCAAGGCTAGTCGATAGGCCATGGGTCCCTTCCTCTCCATAATATCGAAAGGTCCCACGAACCTAGGAGATATTTTATCTCCCTTTCCAAACTTGATTGAAATCTTATGCGGTTTTACCCGCAAGAATACTCGATCGCCAACATCATAAATACAGTTGACATGGTGCGCATCGGCATAGGTCTTTTGCCGATACTGTGCTTCTTCAATCCTTTGTCTTATTGTTTTCATTTTCTCTTCCATTTCTTGGATTGCTTCTGGTCCCACCAAGACCCTATCCTCAAGCCAATCCCAACTCAAAGGAATCTGACATGGTCGCCTGTAAAGAAACTCGAAAGGCATCATCCTAATGGTGCTTTGGTAACTGTTGTTATAAGTGAATTCCACCAGTGGAAATAATTCTTCCCAACGCTTTTGTTGGTCCATCACAGACATGCACAATATGTCCTCCAAGGTCTAGTTCGTTCGTTCAGTTTGCTCGTCAGTCTTCGGGTGATATGCATTACTAAAGGTAAGTTGGGTTTCCAAGGCCTCTTGGAAACTAGTCCAAAATTATCTAGTAAACACCGATCATCGATCATATATAATCCTCTTACGCATGCCATGCATGCTCATAATCTCACTGAAAAAAGATCTAGCTATGTCAAGTGCCTAATAAATCATACGCACAGGAATAAAATGAGCACTCTTCATTAGAGTATCAACTACCATGAAAATTGATTCATGTATCCTTGTCGCCAGTGGCAATCTAACAATGAAATCCATCGATATAACCTCCCATTTTGATTATGGAACAACATGTGGCTATAGTAATCGTGCTATATGTCTATGTTCAGCCTTGACTTGTTGACATTCTATACACCTGGCCACATAGCTGACTATGTTCACCTTCATTCCCTTTCATAAGAATAATGGTTTAAGGTCTGCCCTCATCTTCGTGACTCCTGGGTGGGCCATGTACACTACTTTGTGAGCCTCGTTTATGATAACCTCCTCAACTGATCATTCAGTGGTACGTAAATCCGATTTTTAAAACTCAACAATCCATCTTCGTCAAATGTAAATCCTTCAATTCTTGGTACCATCATGGTGTTTTTATCGATAAAATGCTCGACCTCTTTGCACCATTCATCGTCACACTGTAAAGTTGGAATCTTTTCATGTAGATTCGTCTAATGAGGCAACACTGGAAATATGTGTGGTCTCCAACTCAATGCATCTGCCACTCAGTTCCCTATTCCTTTTATGTAAGAAATATCAAAATCGTACTCGCTAAGAAGTTCCGACCAACTTCGTTGTCGCGCGTTCAGGTTTCTTTCCGTAAATATGTGTTGTAGTCCACAATGGTCCATCTCTAGTTTAAATTTTCATCCAACAAGGTAGTGTCTCCAAACCTTCAAGGCATAAACAATGGCTAACAAATCCAAATTGTGTGTCGCATAGTTATCCTCATGCCTTCTCAGTTTCCTCCAGATATAAGTGATCACTCGATCATCTTGCATCAAGACTCCTCCTAAGCCTTCCTTGGATGTGTCATTGCATACCAAGAAGTTTGCATCCATGTTAGGGACCTTTAGTATCGGTGTCATTGTCAACAGTTCCTTGAGCCTTTGAAATTCTTTTATGCATTTCTTGGTCCAAACAAACTTTTTATCTCTTCTTTTGCAATTCGGTGATTGGATTTGCTATCCTCGAAAATCCCTCGACGAACCATTGATATTATCTTGATAAACCCATGAAGCTATGCACTTTCGGGACATTCTTCGGTGCACGCCATTCCATAATAGCCTCAACCTTTGTTGGATTCTCGATGATATCGTCGTCGGAGATGACATGCCCTAAGTAGTGAATCTTCGATTGATAAAACGAGCATTTGGAAAACTTCCCATACAATTTGTGCTCTTGCAGACACTGTAGTACCAAGTGCAAGTGGTCATGATGCTTCTCTGTCATTCGAGAGTAAATCAAAATATCATCAATGAATACTTGGACGAACTTGTCCAAGTACTCATGGAACACCTCATTCATCAAACTCATAAATACCCCTAGGGAATTCCAAATGGTAAAACAATAAACTCGTAATGCCCAAACCTCGTCTTAAAGGCAGTCTTAAGGATGTCATCCTACTTGATCCATAACTGGTGATACTCTGATCACAAATCGATAATTGAGAACAGCGTCGCACCCTTCATTTGATCAAACAGATCATCAATCCCTAGAAACGGATACTGATTCTTGATCATTTCCTTGTTCAATTAATGGTAGTCATTGCAGAGCCTCCACGACCCATCCTTCTTTCGTATGAAAATAACAGGAATGCCCCATGGTGACACACTTCAACATATAATACCCAGGTCTAGAAACTCCTTCAGTTGCATTCTCAACTCCTGTAACTCTGGGGTCGACATACGGTAAGGCATTCTTTCTATCGGTTCAGTCCCCGGTTTCAGGTTTATGATAAACTCTAATTCCCCTTGCGACGACATTCCAGGTAACTCCTCCAAAAAGACTTCTGCAAACTCTTTCACCATCAAAAGGTGTTCTAGAACTTCCACTACTCCCTTTTTGTTTAACACAAGAATCACATAAATATTACACCCCTTGTGCATGCTCTTCCGTAGCTGCAAGGAAGAGATGAACCTCAGGGAAACTCCCTGGTTCTAACCTACAATCACGCATCTCTTTCCCTCATCATCGACCAATCTCAATCGTTTTGTCTTACAGTTGAGTATCACCTCATGCGATTCCAACCAGTCCATACCAATCACGATGTCATAAGATCCTAATATCAGGACATACAGGTTGGCCCTGGTGACAAACTCTCCCATGTTAAGGGTACACTTTGTAACCTTCCCTCCAACCTTCTGTTTGGATCCCGAAGCCATCTCTACAAAGATAAACTCATCTTGTTTGACTTCCTTTACTTTAATCCTTTTTAGTGCTGCACCAGAAATGAAACTCTCGGTAGCACTGGAATATATTAAAATGATAAGGGTTGGGTCAGCGATGATACCTGATGTCTCGAGCACAGTCGACTAGTGCTTTGCCTAGTGATTATTCACCACTGAATGAATCCAATGGGCCTTTCCCAAATCTCCCACAGTAGTGGGCCTGGCTAATCCAGATGCTTTATTCCTCTCTACTAGGCAGTCACACTGGTAGTGTGGCTCCCCACAAGTCCAACACCCCTTCTTCGGTCCAATACTCCTGGTACCTGAAGTAGAAGATGACAACCCACTGGCCTGGAATCCTGGTTTGTTCTGTTGAATGGGCCTAAACTGTTGATGTTGTAGTCGACGTTGTTGTTGATGTTGTGGTCCCCGATAAGGTGTCCACTGCTAAGGCACTGGTCACCGAGGTGTAGTGAATGTGGATCCCCTCCAGAAGCCATGATATCCAGGCGTATGTATTGCTGGGGTCTGGTGCTGCTACACACAAGATGACACCTACCCTGCTAGTCTCGCTGGAGTCCTACTCTAACCTTCGCTGATAAGATCCTCCTCTACTATGAGGTCCTTTTGCATGATATCATGAAAGGTATGAGGCATCAGAATCCTAACCTTTGCACGTATGTTTCCATTAAGGCTAAACATGAACATGTTGACCTTAAGTTTCTCAGTATTAAGATGCAGAGCATATCTAAGCAAATCCATAAAACATGCCTCGTACTCGGGCATCGTACAGTCACCCTGTCGTAAGGCGTTGAATTCATTGAGATGATGCTCAATGAATTCCTCTAATAAGTACCTCTCTCGGAACCGTTCCTCGAACAACTCCCATGACACATCTTCGACGACCATGTTCAGTTGTGGCAAGAGCATCTTCCACCATAGAAGAGCACTCCACTTCAATTCAAATACCGCCATGCATACCTTCATGTTGGAGGTATAGTCGTGCAGTGAAAATCACATCACCATATTCTCCAACCATGCCTCGGCGGCTTTGTCATCCGAGGCACCAAAGAACTCGGGAAATTTGTCTTTCTCGAGTTTGTGGTGAATGCTACCAATAATGACCAGGGAGTGCGGTGGACCCTTAGGGGGTGCTGATGCCTTGGCCTCATCTCTTTCCAAATGGATAAGAAGTGCCTCAGACATGCACTGAAAATACTTCATCATTCCAACCACATCACCCACTACTATCTGCTCCTGCCCAACAACATGTTTGTCTCCTTGGGGGTTAGACCCCTCAGGCATGGATGCTACTGGAGGTGTCGTTCCCCCTCCCCTAGCACCTTGTCGTCTACCTACCCAACGTCCTCTAACCATGATTACCTACACGAATGCAAGTCAAATTAATTAGAAGCATTATAATCAATATCATATCAATGAAAGTCATAGTGATCCCAAGTTGTGGGTTGAACCTTCTCTGATACCATATGTAACACCCCAATACGTTACGACTGTGAGAGAAGAGAAAGGTGCAAAAACCCTTTTCTTTTCTTTTTTTAAGTAGGAAGGCAATGACGACAACAACTTAACCACACAAATGATGAAGAATGCAAGCAAGCAATTTAGGCAGCAGACAACTATGACTCCACGCACTGGCACAAGATCAACTAGGCGAAACGTGTGTAGAACAACAAGGAGAAACGACTACCGGCTCGACGTAAGAGGACCACACCTACAAGATAAGGGACAACATCCCCCTCCCAACAAAACGGCCTTGATGACTACAGACTAGAACCGAAAGGAACGCAAACCAAACGCATGAAGGCTTTCAACCCATGCATCAAAAGAAAACTTAAAATGCTCAACAACACTCACATGAAAGGAACCAACTTCGGCCAAGTTATCGTTCGCCACTACTCAATAGGGTGCACCATGATCCCCTTATTAGGAATCATGTTGTCCCCAAGTGATAGACGCGTCAATAAACTTGGCACAACAAATTCTATCTGGATCATAGACTCAAGACCAACCCACATGCTAGGAGACCGAAATAGCTGACAAAAAGACTACACCCACCCCCCAAGAAACGGGTCAGCAAGACGCAATATGATGTCAACAAGAGAGCGCAAGCCATTACACGACTTCGCCAACCACCCAAACCATTAATCAAGTCTAAACTAGTAAATAATTACCAATCTAAATTAACATAACTTACACTCTAATTTAGCATGTCTAAATTACAATTTAGTCATTACATGCCAATCTAATTTAACATTAATTATAATCAAAATTGGAAATTCTAAATTAATCACTAAATACAATGTAACTTAGCAATTAACCTCATAAACAATATTAACAATATCAATGTACAAGATGCAATTATCACACTTGTTAATGATATTAATTTACAATTAGTCATTAATGTACCATCTATTTAACATTAAATTCAAATCAAATGGAGCAAGTCTAAATTATATTTTGGTCATTAATGTACCATCTAATTCAACACTAAAAACAAATCAAATTAAGCAAGTCTAAATTACAATTTGGTCATCAATGTACCATCTAATTTAACACTGACGCAAATAAAATTAAGCAAGTCTAATTAAGTCAATACTAACACTATAAACAATAATTACATTCTAATTTAACAAGTCTGGTTTAATTAATATGAAAACTAGATTGACAACTCTAGTCTAATTTAAACTAAAGGCTCTCTATTCAACTAAAGGTCGTCTTATAAAAAGGCTAAATAACTAATGCAAAAAGCTAGATTAAAATCCTCAAAACCTCAGTCTATAAACCACAACATTTATATCGCGATCTTTAAGGAGGTTCGCAGAGTGGAATAAAATGATAACCATTGAGGTAAATAGGAGGGAAACCTTGAGTTAAAAAAAAACGTGAATTGTAGTTAAGGGTATTACTCCTGTAGTCAAATACTACATAATAAAATAATCTGACCCAATGAAGAGGCTATTGGTAAAGATTTGTTGCAGCTAAACATTGGCAGTAAGTAATCTTGGTGGATATTCACTATACAATAGATTAATGTAAATTAAAGATACAATGAGAATGTTGACACTACACACAATTGTCGTTTGACTTAATTACTACCCATTTAATGCTATTAACTTCACGAGAATTATGGTAAATGTAAAGTGTTGGTTTAACCCCAAACTCAAAGTTATTTAACTCACCCAGGGAGGAAATCTAACAGTCAATAAGTGATACACGAGTCAGAAACGTTGGGTGAAATGCTGGCAAATAAAATAAAAATAAAAAACACAGATTTACATCGCCCTCAAGGTAGTATCGATGAGGATTTTATTTTTTTTCCAGACTAAGGCCCAAAAATGCAGACATAACTGCTTTGTTTTCAGTCATGGACCTTCTAGTGCTCGAGAGTAACAATCTAATTGTGTAAATAACATTCGGGAAATATTCCTCTCACTTGGGCTTTTGTTGATCTTGAATCTCTTTTTATAAAAATTTCTAAACAGTGCAAGTTTATTGGACATAATTCCACTCACCAATCAAGACAATTGGTCCATGCAATATCGACATACTAAATCAATATTCTGATAAGACAATAAATCAATAGAAGAATTTAGTTCTCTAGATGGAAGAATAATGAAATATGAGAAGCGTCGGACAATTTCGCCTTCCCATAATTTAAGTGCATAAGAAAGAAAAAGAAATCACAGTCCAAACGAATGTAAGGGTAGACAATGCAGTCTCAATCGTCTTCAAATGTTAAAGTGCAGAGGTAAAAAATAAATCCAGAGAGTATTGCTATCATTAAAGATAACACAAAGTTAAGTTCCATGGAGGTATCGCAACACAGATTTAAGTTATCCAACAATATGTAAAAACATGAAGTTAAATTCATCCAACATTATATAAAAACGTGGATTTAAATGTATCCGAAAATATTTAAAAATGCAGAGTTAAATTGATCCTACAACATATATAAACGTAGAGTTAAATTCATCCAGCATTATACAAAAATGTAGATTTAAATTTATCCGACAATATTTAAAAATGGAGAGTTAAATTGATCCAACAACATATATAAACGCAGAGTTAATTTTCGTGGTTGACGGTGTTGAAATGCGGAAAATACCAAATACAATTTTCAGATTGACGAGAAGGATTAAGACAAAAAGGAGATATAACACACAGAGATCGAGGCAAAGAGGAGATCAATGCAGAGATGAGAAGGGGTAAACAATTGGGCAAACACATCCTTCGCTCATCATCCACACATAGAAAATAAGGGCATTAGAATCTATAGGTCGTTGTGCACCGAAGTGACGACCATCGATTCTTCTCATGGTCGACTGTTCAGGCGTGGACTAATGAACTAGGGATGAGGACAAAAAGAATAACTCTTCACAAAAATCAATCGAACCAAATGACAGTCACAACATGCAGGGATCAAATGCCAAGGGAATCAATTCAAGTAGTGAGCTTCTGGCTATGGGGAAAATTAAGTTTTCGGTTGAAATGCTAATTCAAACATTTTCTTTACCCAATCAAAAATACAGAAATGAAAGCATAAAGTATAATAAGAATCTACCATGCAAAATCGAAGTAAGTGTATTGTAACCCAAGTTGTCCACTCTGAGTCATTGTCCTGCGCGCTCCGTGCATCTCTTGCTTGCTGACCGATGAGACTTCATCGATACCTCACAACCAATGCTAGGGGTACTCTTCTTCCCTCATAGCCCCCCAAGCAGTAAAGGGGCCATGCACTCTAAACCAGAGACCATCTATCTCCCAGCTCACCTCGCAAGGCCAAGCTACCACTCCTCACCGAGTTGGGTATCCCAACTCCCACAAGATAACTCAGTCAAGTCTAAATTTCTACACCGTAACGTTACGCGTAATAGAAGGTATCCATAATCCTCCTCCTCCCTCCTTTATATAGAGTTTCTAAGTTATTTACTTTCTCAAAATCCCATTTAATTTATTGTTCAATAATTTAATTCATAAAAATCATCCCCGTACATGTGTCACCCATCCCCTTCATTGCACCATAAATTAATTTCATTAATTAATTAATTACTCCTATTTCCCTCACCCACCTAAAAGCATTCCTAGAATAGCTCCTAGGTGTCCCCATATTCCCTTACACAATTTAATGACTTTCCCTCTTACTAATTTACTAGTTGAGTTTAATTTAGAAAGTTCTTAAATGATAGATACCTTTACTAAGTTAGTCTTTCTGCTTTTTCCTTGTGTTTCCCCTTTCTTTTTATGTTTCCAACTTTTTCCTAGTTTCCTTATTCCTTTAAATTTCCCTCTTTCTCTTTTCATTTAAAACTCAAATTGCAAGTGTAGAAAATTACCTTTTTCCCCTTTTCCTTTTTAATTAATAAATTTTTAATTAGCATATGTAGTAAAACAATTATTTCCCCCTTTTCCCCCTTTTTAAATTTTATCCCCCAAAAGATTTTTATAAATTAATTAAATTGCTTACCCCCTTCTCGTCACATGATTAATGATGATTATCATTATTATTTATTTATTTTTATTTTTATGTTTATATAAATATAAATATATATTTTTTATCACAAGTATCACTTAGACCTAGAATTTATTTTCCTAGGTTGGGCAACATTTTATTAGGGAAAATTGTTTTAAATATTTCTCATCACATTATTCATTCTAAGGCCATATAGGTTATTCATTTGTTATTTAACAATGCGACGTGCCCTTCAGGATGCACTAGTGATGCAGGAGCATAGGCTCATGAAAACGAAGTCACCCATGACTTCATCAAAGTTGAGAGAATTCAAAGAGACCTAGGGTCTCACACTTGTATAATTTGCTATTTTATGGAAAATTTGAATAATGGACAAGGATTCTAGATCCTTTCCACTTGTAAAAAAAGATAATATAGGGTTTGTTCATGATTAGTGAGTCACTGATGACTCGTAGGGGTCAGTTGAGTTTGTTAAGGACTCTGTTCCTTAATCATAGGATCTGGAAACATAAATCCATTGTAAATAAATACAGTCTTTAGTATTTTGAATAGGTAGCTTAACTTAGTCTAATCTGGCCGAGTCTAGATGAGGGTTA
>ML791837.1:416420-435842 GCA_009831015.1 Picea engelmannii
TCTCAAACTAAATTCTGAGTATTTGTAGGAGTCTGCTACCTCCAAAGATGAAGTAAGATGGAGAGAATTTGCAGTTTCCTGCAAACAGTCCCATTTTCAAGTTTTCGGCCGAAATATTCTTTCGGCCGAAACCTAGTTTTTAAAAGAATCCGTTAAAAATAAACGTTTCAGATGAAAAGTATTTCGGCCGAAATATTCTTACCACGGGAAAATAATTCATCCAAAAAACATTGTACATGAATTTTGAGGGCACCATTAAATTTGACGTGAAAATTTTCGGTCGAAAAAGATTTCGGCCGAAAGAAACATTTCTTCGGCCGAAAAATTGCCGCTAGAAATTTTGGAGACGCGATTGTCACGAAAGTGTTACCTAGATTCATGATTTTACCCATTCTTCTTTTCTCTCCAATATTCTCTTTCTCCTTCACCCTAGCCTTGCTTTTATAATATTGAGTTATGACCTAACCCTAATCTCCAAAGTGATTAACGATTGATATTAGATCTCACCTCACTTGATATCAGTGGATAATATTTAATTCACTAATGCTAATAACTTTAGAATTTCATTAAATTAAACTCAACTAATTAATAAAAGCACTTTTCTTTAATATTTCCTTTAATTAAAGTGAATCACTAAGGTATAAGTATTTCGGTGAATTCTACACATCTGGAGACTTAGACCTATGTGGAAGTACCTGTCCAATGCTACAAACATCAACACTCCCTCTTAGCGAGGAAGGTTCTCCTTGTCGATACACCTACAAATGGTTTCCCTTCGGTCTTTTCATAATGTCCTCCACATCATCCTATGCCATAACATTCCTCCAAACCTATCGGTATGCTACTTCCTAAACACTATAAGACTTGGAATTAATGATTCTACTCATTAGAGCCATATAGTTTGTAAACTTCTTCATAGGCCTGATCTCCATGACTGTTCTCCTAGTATCCTAAACTTTCTTATGAGAATCTCTTAATGGAATTTCAAACCAATTGGGTTTCCTGATAAAACTAGAAGGGTCTAACTCCTCCTCCCCATATGAAGGTTGAGTCCTTGAACTAGAAGTCTTTGAACTCTATTATACCTTCAAATCCTTCTACTTAGTTGTCCTTTTCCACTAACATTGGTCCATTCAAATATGAATGGATAATATCCATATCCCCTTGGAATTACAAACAAGATTTCTCTGTAACATGTATAACTTGTGCCACTATTTCTTTCTCCTTATTTTCTCTCCAAAAGTCTCTTTCTCTTTCACCCTAGCCTTTCTTTTATAATCTTGAGTTATGACCTAACTCCAATCTCCAAAGTGATTAATGATTGATATTAGATCTCATATCACTTGATATCGATGGATAAGATTTAATTCATTAATCATAATAACTTTAGCATTTCATTAAATTAAAATAAACTAATTAATAAAATCAGTTTATTTTAATAATTCCTTTAATTAAATTAAATCACTAAGGTATAGGGATTTAGATGACTTCCACATGTATAAACACTTAGAAATGTTCATAAGTACTTGTTTGATGTCATAAACATAAACATATCCTTGGGGGAAATCCCCTTGGGAGCATGCCTATTCCTAGCAGCAGTAATTCTCTTGGGAGATTTTATGTTCTTGGTGGAAATAACCCTTTTGGAACACCTAATCCTCTCATAAGAACAAACATGTTGGGATCACAAGGTTCATATTGGACTCTAGGAGCTTTATCCTCATCCCATTATTCATTTTCTTAGACATAATTTCCCTTCTTGGAAACACTATATTTTCCTAATATTTTGCATCTCGAAAATGACACTATTTCCCATGATCCCACGTGGTTAATTATACCTACAAAACTCCCATATTATATGACAAAATTTAATGGAAAGCTAGGATAAGACACATCCAAACGCAACATGATGTATCATTTATGGTGTCATCAAACTCCTTGATGGATGATATCATAAGGTTGTGTCTTTTCCATAGATATCTGACCAAAAGTGCCACCAAATGTTACATAGAACTAAAGGGAACTTCCTTCAATAGTTTCAACTACTTCGATATGGAATTTCTCACACATTATCAATTTTCTATATGATATTACATATGAGCAAATGTATTGACATTGTCATGTCAATATACTGCCACTCACATTTCTGATCATATACATGAGTGGAGATGAAGACACAGGGTGATCAAGACCTAGATTATGGACCAACTCTTGATGGAGTGGTTCACAAAAATATCTCTTACCACCCATTTCCAAGTATATTTCTATGGAAGGGGAGACTACCGAGGATAAATCCATCTTGAATTCCAAACCCTTAGACTAGGTTTATTCTCAGTCAGGCTTATGATATCATCCCTCATGCTCCTAGACCATCAATGGATCCAAGAGAATAGAACCCAAGGCCCCATGTCGATGGTGTGGTAGGTTTTGCTTCCCATGCCTCTATGGGACAACTATTGCTCAAACTACCCTAGTTCCCACTCAAACATCTGAGGTAAATTCAATTAAATCCACTCAACCGAAGAATCCTCAACAACCTAGAGAAAAAAAGAGAAAAACTCTAATGTTGAGAGAGGGACTGCTCCAACCCAAAACAATCAGGGGGGGCATGAAAGAGAAGAAGAAGAGTCGGTTACCCTACATAATATGTGGGGAATATCATTA
Organism: Picea engelmannii; assembly: GCA_009831015.1. Taxonomy (NCBI): domain Eukaryota; kingdom Viridiplantae; phylum Streptophyta; class Pinopsida; order Pinales; family Pinaceae; genus Picea; species Picea engelmannii. The sequence continues at coordinate 419,085 of ML791837.1, forward strand.
TACTCATTAGTTTCCCTAGAAGGATGAGGTCCACCATTTTTTAGCATGGAAAAAGGCCCCCCAAAAGCATGTTGTTTTAACTTATCCTTTCCACCCTCATCGTAAAAAAAAATTGCAACAAATATTTCTCCTTTTCTAGGGGGCATTGAAGGCACCCCTTAGTATGAAGTGTCTCCCTTGAATTCCACAATATTCATGTGTGATTATACAGTGTCCCTTCAAACTTGAGAACGCAGCTATGACAATCCTGAAACTATTCCTTCCACACTAGAGCTCACTTACTCTTCCTATCCTAGTGGGACTCTTCATATTGTGAAGTGATTGTTTGAAATATTTTTTCTCCCCTTGAAGGGTGTTCTTTGATGTAAGACACATAATCCAATTGCACGTGCTCCCCACAAATACAATATTGTGGAAGACTTGGCTTAGGAACCATATGCCATGTCTTCCCTCAAAGTCCTCCAAAGATGCCACATGTAGAGAAAAAAATTGTTGTCTGTTATACATGGGGTTTATCCCTTAGAGTTGAGGCTTATTAAATTTGATTTATATTAGGTTCATCATAGGATTTCCCACCAAATTTATTTTCAAATTAAATTGAGACTACCTACATACTTCACACCATCATTGATGAAGGAGCCTCGACTTGTATCATGTCCCTGTCAATTTGGAAAGTCGTTGGCTCTTTGAAGCTCGATATGTCTAGAACCATATAAAAAGTGTTTGATGGAAATATGTTATAGCCCCATGGGGTTATCACTGCATTTCATACTGATTCAGGTGGTAAGATTTCTCCCTTTATTGTAGAGGTAGTCTATGTACCTATTGAGTAAAATATGCTACTCAGGTGTACTTGGTTATATGATATGATTGTGGTTGTCTCATTCATATTTACGGTTTTACACTTTCCTTATTAGGGGACAATACTTACCATTGACCAACTTGAGTTTTTCACCCCATATGTTGGATCCAATGAGGACTCTAATGTACTCTATGTCAATGATTCCCAGAGTGCTTACATGAGTGTTGGTACAAGAATTTTCTAAGACTCTTCGTAAATGGGAACTTTCCCCCTTCCCCCACCTCCCTCTTCCCGAAACATTTCTCCAATCAATATGATCTCTTCATTTTCCAGTGGATCCTTTGGGTCTTTTTATCATTTGGTGTCACCTCATCCAAAGGATGTTGAATCTTATAGAGCTAGCATTCCACTCACTACAGTTGAAATTTTTAATTTGGAAATCCCATCAGAATATTATGATTCTATTCATCCACTCCATCCTCATATGGAGTGTGATGAACCTACTCCACCTTCACTAGTTGTTGACTCTCCAAGTTCACGTGATTTCCTAGATAATGTGTTGCCTTTGAATGAGGCCATATTGGATGTCATGGATTCCATAGATAATCCCAAGGATGAGGTGATGGATCAATCATGTTCTCTGGATTCTGAAATGATGACACTTATCGTGATGTGTTTTGATATAGGATTATGAGCATTTTTGGGGGCATCAAGTAGACCTCCCAATATTGACCCCTTTCTACCTTGAATTTCTTTTCCAAAACTTTCCATCAAATTATTTATGTCCCCTTCTATTGAATATTTACATTTATTAACTTCTTTACATCTTGATGGGCATCATCAAGGAGCTTCTATATCTCACAAAACAACTCATGATGAGTATATTTGGTGACATAAAGTTTTTACTATGTGGTGTTTCCCCAGCATAGCAAGCCATATGATGCTGACAATTGCTCATTAGTTCATTGGTGATGGTCAAGATCCTTGGCCCCATCCCATCAATGGGATCTACTTTGCATAAACTATTAAAATGCATAGTTTCTTGTACATAGGTTTTTGGTGTGACTGTTTTTTTTTTTGAATATATCATATCCAAAAAATCCTAAAATATTTCCTTTTGAGATTTCACTATGCATTTTGACCCTCAAAATCTAGTTTTCATGTGTTGATAGGATTACGGGGACCTTTTTTACAAATTTGGAAACTTCCATTGAACATGAGGTACATGTTCCCTAAACTGGCATATAGGGATAGGTTTTTCATTGCGATACCATCTTGCATTATTAACCGTCCATTTTTTCATCATAATGCCTTAGGTTTGATCCCATCATGTTGCGATATTAGCCATTTCATTTTTCCATGTCGTAACTTGTATGCTAGTGCCAACTCTCCATGGGTTCCCTAGTTAGAAATCATATTACGATTTGGTTCCCATGCTATGATTTCTCATAGGCCCAATAACCCTCCTATAGACCCACCTCGACTTCACATTGAGACTCATGTTCCTCTCTTCATCTATATTCTGGCCATATCCGGACGGGGTTCAAATTTTTATGTTACTTTATGGTCACTTGTGCATTCTCTTCTTGCATCATGAACCCCACCATTTCATTTTTATTTTCCCAGATCCCGCTTACCACTATTGAAGTATCCCTTGACCATATTCCTCTTACATTATTTGGCCTTTGTTTTGCACCCTCCTACCCATGGAGAGAATAGTTTCTAAGAGTGGACGTCACTTTCTAGTATTTATGTACATTAATTTTGATTAGGTTGGTTCCATGCAATTGAAAATAATTTAGTTAAGTCAGTCATTCTCTCTAAACAAGCTTACTTTTACCTCTTTTTTGTGCTCGTTAAACCATAAAAAAGGCATCGAAAGAGGTTGATTTTACCTCTTTTTCATGATCATTAAACCATGAAAAAGACATTAGATGATCTCAGTTTTAACTCTTTTTCATGTTTCCTAAACCATGAAAAAAACACCATTTCAAGTATCATTTTAAATTGTTTTTAGACTCATAAAAGGACATGAAAAAGAAACCTTTTGAGTAAACAATTACCTCCTTTTTGGACTTGTAAAAAGACACAAAAAATACACCTCATGAGGATAATTTTAAATATTTTTTAGTCTTGTTAAAACAGAACAAAAAAGACACTATCAAGAAAACTTTTATCCCTCTTTCACACTCATTAAACCATGAAGGAGACACTCAAACCCCCCCACCAAAAAAAATAGTGGATTTTTTTACCATTGATATATTCATGACATGGAAAAATATTTTGTGTCACCCTTGAATATGGAACCTATTTAAGCCATCATATTATAGTTGGGTTATAACTTTCCTAGGAGTTGGTCCATTAATATGTGTCACAAATACTCCTTGAACTAGGTACTCTTCCATTCATCATGGAGAGTGCTTCAATGAATCTTGTGTTGTTGCACTATATTAGTCCATCTCTTGAGTCTTACTTCCAAGTCATCATTATGCTATGCTATATGTTCAAGGTAAGTTAAGCCCGAGATGGTTATTTGTAGTTTTTTTTACCTTTCGAGTTGGCCATCCTTGTGTCAGTTGTACTTGGTGATTCTATATATTCAAATCATCTCTCAATGTATATTTTGTGTCAATTTATGGGGGATACATTAAGGGCCTTGTTTGATGGATCTCTTCCTATCGACTTCAATACATTATATAGGAGAGGGATCTAGAAACCTGCTAGTACCTTGGATCTTGTAGTCCTTAGTGTCAAGCCTCCTTGCAATTGATTATGAGTTTACATCAATGACTCATGATCGATTGATTCTATGAGTGTTTGACATGAGATCCTCTTTTCATAGTCATTATATTGTACTAGGTACCTTGGGGGATCATTTTCGTCATTGATGCGCTCCCTTATGTCTGTTAATGGCATACCTCAATGAATGATAATCGAACCATTTATACCATGATAAAAAAACTCATATATTCACATGTTCTATATTAATACCATCAAGGTTTCAAATAAATACCTTGTGTCTAGGTCTGCCTCACTCCTTCATAGCACTCATCCCAAGTTGTAATGAAGTACATCACTTATATATGAGTACTTTGAAGACTTTGGGGGCACTCTCCCTAGTGTTTGTTGTCTTCCTAATGTATATGTTTTCACATAGATACACATTGTATTTTCTTCTATCTGTGATCTCATTTATGACATGGATCCACCATGTACTATTTTCATGAACATGATCTTCCATTTCATGTCATGGATCTGCAGTGTATTTTTTTCGCGGCCATGCTTTGATTCTATTCATATTTTGGGTATGTATACCTTGGGGATGGTCTATATATGTCTTTATCCTTGGTGTTTGATTATAGATACTCTTTGACCCCCTAGCCGTTTTTCTCTCTCCTCACGCTACCTCACATTGGTGAAATTTTATCGTAATGTGTTTCGACCATCCATTCCTTTTCTATCCTCACACATTAGGGGGAATATATTATATCCTTAATTTCCACCCTACATTGTGAGGAGGAACTTAGTAGAAGATGAAAACTGAGACACACTCTTTTTCTCAAGATTCGGTTTTTTTTTTAGGGAGGTTGGTAGTCATACAATAGCAAACAAGTGACCTATCACTAGTTAACAATGTACAACTAGTGACCTATAACTAGTCAATAGTGGACAATAAGAGACCTCCCCTATAAAATTCTATATTCACAGAGTTTTGAAGAGGTAAACAATGGTTGAGTTGGTTCTTCATGGAATGAGCCTTCGGACTCATAACATTTGAGTCTCCATTAGTTTCTGAAAGATATATAAGTTGTCCCAAGCATCTTCCAAGAGTCTATATAAAGAAGGAAAATATTTAGTATGAGGAGGAAGAATCATTCGCAAAGTTATGCTACAAAAATGCATAGGTTATCTTCCATTCCAGATTAGTTGCAGTGAAGTTTCTTAGGGAGAAAGTAGCAAGGGAAAAAAATATTGCATCTACACCTCGCGGTAATGCGTCTTGATGCCTTTCTTTCATATTGATTGATATATCATTGGTTTTCCCATCTAAATATTTTTAATTCATTTCCAATTGTGTAGATATTATTTACTTCCTCATAGACCAGATTAGTTACAAGCTAGGTATAGGATTCTAACACTAGGAAGAGAAGTAGCAAAGTATTGTTTTGTTTCTTCTGTGTAAGAAGTAGGTTGTAGGAGTTGGAGATGGAACTTCAAGACTATAGAAACCAAGACATACGAGAACGACCTATTAAGCATTAAGTTATGTAATTATACCATTTCTTAGTGTAGTTGTGAATATATCTTCTTGTGTTTAGGAAATCCATAGATGTCTATCCCACTGTCTCTCCATGATCAGTAGGAAGATCTGAGGGAGATCTTACTATCCTATTGGTGATATTTTCTCTGAAACACCATGATTCTAGCCCTCTAGTCATCATTAATGGGAAATGTTATAATGATTTATTAGTGGTTTCATTTACATGCCTATAATATATTGTAAATTTATTCTTAAATAACAATCTCTCTTGTAAAAAGGGTTTATCCTACATGTACCATGTGAATTTTTTTCCTTTAACTCTCTCATATATAATCGAGGTGAAGGAGGCCCTTTGGGTGTGAAAATGTGATGTGATGCAATGCATATGTGGGGATTCTCGTGCAATGTAAGATGAGATAGTTTACCTGAAGAATAGAAGACTAAATTCCATGGATATTTCCCCACATTGGGGTTTTACCACGTAAACCTTGTCTCTTTTATTTCTTACATTCTTCAATTTATTGATTTATTTGATGCTTTGAATAAGAAATTATACTAGTTAGATTATTTGTCATATGTTATTTAATATTTCCTAATCTAACACATAAACTATCTTAGGTGAATCCATGAGAGAAAAGGATGAAGAGGATAATTTTCCATGAATGACCTAGATTAAGTTGGGGGAACGGGATATATAGTGGAGATGCTCTTGTAGAAAATGAGAAAAATATTTTAAGAGAGAAAAAAAATTGTTGTAAATGACCTAGATTAAGTTATGGAAATGAGATATATGGTGGATATGATCTTCTAGCAAATAAGAAAAAGATTTCAAGTAGAGAGAATCAATTATAACAAATGACCCAAATTAAGACAGGGAAATGAGGTTGATAGTTGAAATTTCGTTGTGTTTGTTAGTCAAAAGGGTTGGAAGAAAGGGAATCGATTATTGTGAATGGTTAGGATTTCATCGAGGAAAATAGATTGATGGTTGAAAATCCATCACAGTAGTTTGATAAAATGGTTCATGTTGAGAGATGAACTTGTTATGAATAGCCAATATTTTATCATGGAACACAAATAAATGGCTAACAATATATTTCAATGGTTGGAAAAAAGGTCCAAGGAGAGAGATAACCTTTCCATGAATGGTCACTATCTCTCCAAAAAATTAAGATTGTAATGCCCCTAGGTTGAACCCCATTGTAAATATAAATGTAATTTTACATATAGGATGGTGAGAGAGGATACTTTGGGGAGAGAGTTCCTTTGTATGTCTGTATTTTGAGGCAATAATGCATGTGTTGTTATTAATCTTGTGATACAGAAGTCGAAAGGCAAACATGTCTATTTTTTGTAAAATGTAATGACACTCGGTTTTTTAATGAAAACACATCACTGCTATAGACCAACCATGTAAAATAGTGTTGGGGGATAAACTCTGGCAGAATGGGAAAGGGGAAGGATAAGAGTCTGGGGAAAAGGAGCTAAGATAAGGGGCTTAAGTAAAAAGAAATATTTTATTAATATTCCTAAAAATATAAATTATGAAGTATGGGTATTTTGTATACCCTAAGTCCCTATGTTGGGAAACCTATTCCATGTGGACCCAAGCTAGTTCCCAACATGATAAGTGTCAAGTTGAGAACATGAAAATATAATTGGGGGGATTTAGTTCTTTTGGCCATCTTGTTGGTTGTGGAGCTTGATTATCTTCTTGATTCATAGGTTTGTTTCAGTTGTGCTTGGATCCCATTTCCTGACAGGGGGGTGTGGGGGGCATTTCCGCCCCCNTATATCCACCCCCTACTTGGGGATTCGGGGGCAACGCCCCCAAATCAAAATTTTAGGAAAAATTCCCTTGTAAAATATTGTAATTTTGTAGTCAATCTAGACCATTCATTATAAGGTTGTAGATATGATGGTAGAAGTAATGTTAGGGATATTTTCCCTAGAAGTAAACCCTCTTTTATGTATGAGGGAATTTTATTGTGGTTGTGAGTGACAACAAATATTGTATTCTGAGAGAGGAGACTGTGAGAGAAAGAAGAGGAAGTTACAACATGTGTGTTGTAGGTTGTATCCCTTCATTTGTTGGATACTAATAAAGGAAGTACCTAGAAATTTCTCTGGTGGACATAGCCCACACTAAGTGAACCACATATATTTGTGTCTCTATTGTAGTGTGTATCGTTTGTGCTTTATTTCCACATTTGTTTTATTTTATTGCTCCACGATCTTGTTTTTCTAACACATATTTCCATTATCATCCTCACCTCACCACCTCCATACCACTATCATTCGTACCATCATGATGCTAGTACCTGTACTTGGGAAATATTTTCATATGGATTGAACAGGCAGGTTTTGAGGCCCGTAGGAAATTGAAGAAGCGGTTTGTCAAGCCCGTGAGCATTCTCTCCAGGTGAGACAATTGCTAGGGATTGTTTTCCCAAGGTGCCAAGATGTAGCTATAGGGATATGAGACTTCCTTTCTATCATGTTGTTGAATACCCAGAAGGGAAGTGGGGTAGTCGAAGGACTGTTGAGCAAAGAAGGGGCACACTTCCTAGGGTGGGACAAGCATGTGCGGAAAGAGGGACTGTAGGTTGTTAGTTTGATTTTCCACCTATGTCTGAGTGTATTGTTGTCAGAGAGAATCATCCTAGTTGAGAATCCTTTACCTAGGTGGATTTTTATCCCTATCTCGGGGGTGACCCATGGTTCAGAGTTAATAGTCGTGTGGTCTAAGGCTGGGAGGAACATGGAAGGTATGCACACAATTGGTGTTATTTTACAAAAGATAAGTGTATACTTTGTGATAATTGATGTGTTGTGTTAATATTTATTCATTTATTTTGATGGTTTTATTGTATATGTTGTATATGTATATAGTTGTTGTTATTCTGCATTAATCTATGTAATTGTAAAGTATTTTTGTTAATTATTTTAGTATCAGAGTTGGAATTTTTCATGTGGCATTGCCGAACAGGGGTTTTCAGATTCTACAATGTGGTATCAAATACCATTTTCCAACATTGAGACTTCATGGACCCAATTAGCAAAGCGTAGAACTAAAATTTGCAGATTAAGCATGCAAACCATTTTACAAAATGTTAGGGAGAGTATGTTGACAAATTGTTCGACAAAATTATTATAGTGAAATTGGAGGAAATTTCATGGGTATTTGGAAAAATCAAGCCCAGGAATTAAAATCCCCAAGTTAAATTTCAAATTGGGAAAATTAGGGCCTAAAAATTGGTCGAATTTCATGTTTACAGAGTGCCATGGTGAATTTGTGGTGACATTGGGAAAAGCCCCAATTTTTACAGTTAATTTCATGAGGAATTCAACCTATGGGAGTCCAATTACAGGTATAGAGTTTGAAAGGATTGTTACAAGGTCGAAATTGGCCGTATTGAGCTTAAGTCACCACTTCAATAGTGACCAAGGGAAGAGTTATGAAATTCAACATTTTTGGGTATTTTGCAAAAATTCCAAATTAAACGAAATTGGAAAATTTTTAGTATTTTTTCATACGCTGATGTCAGCATGATGTGGGGGGCATGTGTTAGTTGATGTGGTAAACAAATTATGTGTACTTCCAAAGTGGCCGGTACATGGTGGCACATATGGCGGGTGACCTAGCACTACGGTGGTGGGTGCCCTCCTACCGGTGGAACCTAGAGCCTGGATCCATAGAACTAGATTTCGAGGGGTTCGAGTGGGGTCAGACTAACTGAAGGAAGGGGGGATGAAATGAACAGATGTGAGACATGTATTACCATCCCTAATAGTGGTGATTTATTTTGGCCCCTCCCCTATGTGTTAACAGTTGGTGGGTGAAGGGGGGCCAAAATGTGACGTGGATCATTGATCCCCACCGATTCCCATCAAATGGCGATTGTTGGATTGTAATGGGTGAAACTCTGGGCGCCAAGGTATATGGGTGAGGAATGGGGCCCTCCCATAATTGTGACCTAATATGAAGGTTCCACATGGAAACCAAGGACCGATGGGGTGCAAAATATAAAAAGAAGTGTGCGCTAGTGTAGGGAGAGGAGATAAAGAAAAGGAATAAGGAGGTAAGAGGTCGACAGGGGAGGGACAAATTGGCTAGGATCTAAAATGGAATCCTTCTAGAGGTTATATCTAGAATTGGGTGCCATGTTAGCATCCAAGTTATCTTAGGTTAAGTATATTTTAAAATATTAATGAAAATTACCGGAAGAATTTGGTATTTTCCGGGTGTTAAACTTGCAGACCATTTTCGGAGGCCTTAACAACATTTTTGAGAAGTTGAATTTGAAAAGGTTTTCCCTTACAAGATAACTATTTTCTTTGTCTGAAATATTATATCTCGGAGAGAGTTTTCTAACGGTGTAACCCATTTGTCAAACAAAGTTCATACGAGAGAGTTACAACACAAACAATGAAGAATAAATTTTAAGACCTACTTAACTTCAGAGGGCCATAAATTCTTTCTCTAGATTTGGATTGGGGCACATGATCAGTATACAGAAATATATTGAGCCATAGAAGACAACCAATGAGATAAATTAAAATTATGGGTGCAGGAAAATGTATAAGAGGGAATATAAGGTACCTATAGCATTTAGGGCCAAAAATATTAATTGGCATGAAACTTCAGAAGGATGTATCTAGCAGCCCAGAAACCAGATAAAGGTGAAACTTAGACAAATTTTCCAAAATATGATGAATTAACCCATTTGGTCTTCTCACAAAACTCCAAAAGAGAACGTACAAATATGCATAAATACAATTCATATTTGCACATGGTTTAGGTGTGAATAGAAGGAATTAATGGGTAATATTCAAATGGCCATAAATTTCTGCTCAAGACTCAGAATTGAGAAAGGAAGTAGTAATTGGAAAGGTCTAGGAAACAGGAGTCCATATATTCACCTAGAAAATAAAATTGGACTATTAAATTCAGAAGGAATTAGAAGGAAGTAATTTTGATACCTCATGGAACATAATGTGCCTAGTTTTTATAATTTTCCCAATTATCAGTCTAACAAATCTTGTTGACTGCATATTTTGTATATTTAAAAACACTTAGAACATAACATGATCATCACAGAGCTCAAAATAATGGAAGGAATGGAAGATGCACATAGGGATTACAATCATGAATATGAGATTAGAGGGATGTATGTCAACATGGGTAATAAAGGTACAAATTCAAATGGACATGGAGAAGGCAAGGAATAAAGCATGAACTTGGTAGAGACCATAAAATATTTTCAAAAGGATGTCCAAATTTATAAATATTATAATGAGAGGATTATGAAATCCAAGGAGCATCAAGAAGTATTCAACATCAAGTTGATGCAGAGCTTGGATAGAATAGAGAATAAAATGGATAAGGAGACTAAGTCAATAAAATTATGGAGTCATAGGTCTCATGATGAGAGAAGAATAACAAGAAGTGTTGGAAGACATTACCATCACTCCCCAATGCATTCAAAGAGGAGAGAACATAGTAGTTCAAGTCCATACCCTGTCAGGAAGCATAAGAAGAGGTATGGGATGGATGAGCTATAGGGATAAATGAACAAAATCAAGCCCCCTACATTTGATGGTGAGCACAAGAAGGATGGGGATGTTGAGACATGGTTTCTAGGCATGATGAAAAGAATAAATTTTCAAAAGAAATACTTAACCAAAAGATACTATGATAATAATATGAACTGTTTGATCGAGTACGAATTAAAGAAGAATACATCAATAATATTGCCTTCATAACAAGGTATGGTGCTTATGAGTTCACAATGGTTCCATTTGGTTTATAAAATGCACCAGTTGTGTTCACATGTTTAATGAATAGTATTTTCATGCATTACATAGATAAGTTTCTCATTGTCTTTCTGGATGAAATTCTTATATATTCTAATTCTGGAAAAGAGCATGAGCAACACTTGAGGATGGTGTTACACATATTGAGGGAGCATCAATTTTATGCCAAATTGAGCAAGTGCTCATTCCACCGGAGGTAAATTCATTATTTTGGGAATATCAGTTTAGAGGAAGGGATAGCAACGTATCCATAAAAGATAAGGTCCATTGAAAGATGGACAACATCATGGAATGTCTCTGAGGTGATATAATTCATGGGACTTTCAGGTTACTATAGGAAATTTATTGAGGTATTCTCAAAGATTTCACACCCAATCACTTCCTTTCAAAACACGGGTCTGAATTTTGAGTGGACATCGGATTGTGAAAGGAGTTTCCAACACTTGAAGCATTTAATAACAAGTTCTCCAATATTAAATATTGTTGATCCAAATGAATACTTTATTGTATGCACTAATGCATGGAAAGAAGTACTTGGTGGAGTTATTAGTCAGAATGTACATGTGGTATGCTATGAATCAAGGAAATTAAAGGAGCATGAAAGGCATTATTCTACTAATGATTTAGAATTGGCATCCATAGTGCATACCTTGAATATGTGGAGGCAGTACCTCATGGGAAAAATATTTGAGTTGAGGACAGACCATAGTGGCTTGAAATATTTATTTCGACAACCAACTCTGAATGTCAAGAAAAGTAGGTGATCAAAATTCCTTATTGAGTATGACTTTGATATAAATCATATCAAGGGTAAAGACAACATGATGGATGATGCAAGATACTGTATGAGATGCATGCTACAACCATTAGCATGTGCAAGTCATATTTGAAATATAGAATTTTAGAGGCTGCAAAATCAGATCAAAAGTACATGGAATTTTGCAGCCAAAAATTGAGAATTTTGAGTTAAAAGAGTCTGAAATTCTCATGTACAAAGGTAGAATTTAGGTGCCAAACTATCAGAAATTGAAAAATAGGATATTGAAAGAAATGAATAATGTGCCTTGTACTGGGCACCCAGGTTACTAGAAAACTTTTGCAACTATCAAGAGACAATATTATTGGTCAGGCATGAAGAAAGAAGTTGTTGATTTTATTGCAAGTTGTTTCGAATTTCAAAAGGTCGAGGATGAGAATAGACACACAACTGGTTTGCTACATTCATTTCCTATTATTGAGTGGGAATGAGTGGTTGTAACAATGGATTTCATCACCAAAATTCCCAAAACAAACAAACAACATGATTCTATCATGGTATTGGTGGTTAATATTACTAAAGCTACCCACTTTATTATCGTAGAGATCAATCATAAGGAAGATAACATTGTTGATATTTATATGAGAGAAATTGCTAGGCTACATAATGCTCCTAAGAAAATTGTATCTAACAGAGATCCCACATTTACATCAAATTTTTGGAAGGGATTATTCATGGGATTTGGAAAAAATCTAAATTTTAGCACATCTTATCATCTAGAGTCAGATGGGAAAACAAAAAGAGTGAATCAAGTGATAGAATACATGCTAAGGATGTATGTGATAGATAAACCATCCAAATGGGAGTATTATTTTCATTTGGTAGAGTTTTCTTACATCAATGGGTATCAATAATCTCTAAATATGATCCCATTTGAGGAACTTTATGGCAGAAAGTGAAACACACTAGTGAACTAGGAAAACCTAGCAGACAAAGCAGTGGTTGGACTAGAATTAGTCAGGGAAATGGAAGAGAGGATGGTGAAAATAAAACATAATTTAAAGGTTTCCCAGGATAGGAAAATTTTTTATGATGATAAAGGAAGAACTCACAGATATTTCAATGTGAGTGACCATGTGTTATTAAAAGTAAAGGCCAAGAGAAGTTCCCCGAAGTTAGGAAATTATTCAAAGTTGGCAGCTCTTCATTGTGGGTCGCTTGAAATCCTGGAGAGGATTGGTCCTGTAGCATATATGCTTTTCTTACCTGCATTAATGTGTATACATAATGTGTTCCATGTATCATTTCTTAACAAGTATGTACTTGATGCTAATCATGTCATTGATTTGAATGTGATTCAGGTGGAGAAAGAAGGATAGTTTCAAGTGAAAGTAGTTTTCATATTGGACCGAAAGAAAAAGCAACTCTGGAATCGAGCCATAAGGATAGTAAAGGTCCAATGGACCTGATACGTTCCTGAGGATGAAACTTGGGAGCATGAGGATTCTATGTGGGAAGAGTATTTTCATCTGTTTGAGGAATTTTGAACTTTTAACTCTATATGTGTATACACTACACTAAGGACAGTGCATAAATAAGTGGAAGGGGAATGTAATACCCCTAGGTCGAACCCCTTTGTGAATATAAATGTAATTGTACATATAGGATGGTGATATAGCATACTTTTGGGACACATTCCCTTTGTATGTATGCATTTTGAGGCTAGAATGCATGTGTGGTTATTCGGTTGGTGAGATAGAAGTCGAAAGGCCAATGAGCCTATTTTTGTAAAATGTAATCACACTTAGTTTTTAATGAAAAAGCATCATTGTTGTAGACCAACCATGTAAAAGAGTATTGGGGGATAAACTGCACCAAAATGGGAAAGGGGGGGATAAGATTCTAGGGAAAAGGGGATAAGCTAAGGGGATTAAGCCCAAAGGAATTTGTTATTAATATTCCTAAAAATATAAAGTATAAAGTATGGATATTTTGTATATCATAAGTCCCTATGTTGGGAAGCACATTCCATGTGGATGCAATATAGTTCCCAACATGACAAGTGTCAAGTTGGGAACATGAAAATATAATTGGGGGGATTTAGTTCTTTTGGCCATCTTTTCATTATCTTTCTCACCTAACAATCTCCATACCATTGTCATCTATATCATCATGATTCTAGTACTTGTACCTATACCTATACCCGAGACAGATTTGTATCTGGATTGAAAAGGTGGGTTTATAGGCCCATATGACATTGAAGAAGCATGTTTTCAAGCTCATAATCATTCTCTCCAGGTGATAGAATCGTTGGGGATTGTTTTCCCAAGGTGCCAAGATGAAGCTATAGGGATATGAGACTTCCTTTCCATCCTTTTGTTGAATCACTCAAAGGAAAGTGGGGCAGCTGAAGTATTGTGGAGTAGAGAAGAGGAACACTTCGTGGGTTGGGATATGCATGTGGGGAATGAGGGACTATAGGTTGCTAGTTTTATTTGGAACCTGTGTCTAATTTTAATGCTTTCTGAGAGACTTACCCTGGTTGGAAATCCTTTACCCAGGTGGATTTTTATCCCCAGCTCGGGGGTGACCCACTGGTGAGAGTTAAGATCAATGAAGTCTAAGGCTGGGAGGAACATGGAAGTTCTACACGCAATTGGTGTTATTTTTCCAAAGATAAGTGTGTAATTTGTGCTAATTTATGTGTTGTGTTAATATTTATTCATTTATTCTCATGTGTTTTCTTTATATGTTGTATATGTATATAGTTATTATTATTATGCATTATTTTCTACAATTGCAGAGTATTTTCGTTAATTATTTTAGTATCAGAGTCAAAATTGTTTGTGTGGCATTGACTGGCAGGGGTTTGGGGATGCTACAAGGATTGATGGTCCAATACTAACTCTTATGTTGCTAGAAAATATGATCATGTTAGAGAATGACATGGAAATAGTAGAGGATGACACATAGGTTCTAGGTGGACACCAATTCAACTTCACCGTGGAACAATGCCATGAAAAATGAATAATTTCACATCAATGAAAGAATTTTTGGAGCCAATTTTGTATCTTTTGTATAATACTAGCATATGAAATCAACTAAATATAAAATTTTAGGTGTTATTTTTCATTGATGGTATCTACAAAAGTGTCATTAAGGACTCATTGGAAGATTTGACACCAAATTCCTAAAAAATTGAAAATGTAGCTTTTAGATTATGAGGTAGTACTTTTAGACAACAAATCTATTGGTTATGAATTTTTGATAGTGTAGAATAAGGGTAGGCATAATGAATTATAATCCAGTATTTAGATAGATTCCAAAAGGTTTGGAGTGGAATGGAAGAAATAGGGCTATATCCATTATTATGAGAGACGTTTTTAGTAGTGTTTGAAACTATAAATGGAGGAAAAGTTTTTTGAGACAACACATATAAACAAATTTTCCATGATCGAATTTTAACTAGTTAAAAATAAAAAATAAAAAATAACTAGTGAAACTTTTTCAATTTTGCACTATTTGAAAGTTAGTGATTTTTATAGATTTTCTAGGCCTCGAAAAGTGAAAAAAGTGGAAAGTTGACATTGTTGATACTAAGAGGGGGGTGAATTCATATCAAGTACAATTTAAAACCTTTTTCAACTTATACTCAAACCATTCAACTATATCCAATTAGCAATGAACAATAGTATAAGAGTTACACCAATACACCATAATACACCATGCACAATATATGAGAAATAATCAATAGTTATTGTTCAAGGGAAGTAATAACTTCCAAAGGTAGCTACAGCTTCCAAATGTAAAGGGAAAGATAAACCTTCAAGAGGAAGATACAATCCTCCAATATTAAGAGATATTTTAACTCTCCATCCTTGCCCCTTCCTTCGACTCAAGAATATATGAGAGATAATAAATCTTTACATTAAATCATCACCATCAACCAATCATTACATTGAACCTGATAATGCTTCCTGAGACTTCTTCAATTTATGCAATTCTTGGAGTACTCTAATCCTGTAGATAATATTACTAATGTATTCCCTAAAAATCCTCCAATTTTCACTCCTTGAATCCTCCCCAAAAAGAGGTTATAGAAAGAATGGTAGACTTTATTCAATTCTGGTCTATTCAGGAGAGTGCACTTTCACAGAATGCCCCGCGCTCAATAATTAACATCCGATTTTGAAACTTGCACACAAGAAACTACAGTCCGTATGATTTCCAATGAAATTTGTCCCACTTCATTTGGATTCTCGATGAATAAGTTATGACTATTTTACCCGAAACCCTTGTTTATTGACTAGATTCAGGAGTGGTCACAAACCCTATCTTCCACAGAGTGTATCTCCATAATTATAGCGAATCAAGAGCTGAAATTTTTACCAAATGTACCTTGATATGGCTTCTCAATACCATAGCGATTTCACCATATGAATCATTCTAGAAAAATAGTTATAGAAAAAATGGTAAGATGACCTGAAAATAACATACCTTAGAACACATCACCAAAAGACTTCATCCTCCCTTGAAATCTGACCTTCTTTACTTCTTATTTCCTCTGAAATTTGACATGTATCAAAATGAATGTCTAATGATGTTTATTTATACCATTTATGTCACTTCATTTTAACATTAGGTCCAACCTGACACTTTCTTATTTTGTAATTCTTTTCTTTAATTATCTTCAGGGCCTACATGTACTTCCTTCTTCAATTCACTTTGTCATCTTCAAAATTTCATTTCTCCTCAACCATGATGATCCACGTGATGTGCCACATACCACTGGAAACAACACGATGTATATTATCCATTCATGGGTGTTCTATATGCATGTGCATTGTCCTTCATGTCCAAATACCTTTATCAATCTTGCGGTCCAAAACCCATGACTAGGGTTGACATCAATGACAACAAACAATCTTCCAACAATCTCCCCCTTTTTCATTGATGGAAACACTCATGCTCCCCCTATCATCATGATCCCAATTTTTCTCCCCCTTTGAAATCAATGTCAAAGGTTAGGGATGCTCCCCCTGAGTTTAATGGAAAAATGTAACTCTCTTCTTTAGGGTTACTCCCCCTGAACATGTGGCACTCAATAATACTTCATCCTTA
>ML791837.1:460767-475133 GCA_009831015.1 Picea engelmannii
GATTTCTATTAATCAGATAAATGTACAGAGACTGTAAAAATACAGAGTGAAAGACTCGCTAGAATGGTGGCAGCTTATCTCTGAGAAGAGATGTGACGGCTACTTGCATTCACAAGAAGATGATTACAATGAGGCTCTGAAGGCCCTTTTACAATAACCAGGAATGCCAAAAGTCCTAGACATCCAAAAATCTAACCCTGGGAGATGAAACGCCAAAAGTCATGTGGGACCCGTTTGGGTAAGTGAGTACATCAACTTCCCGGGGTTGTAACTTTTGCATACGATCTTTGTTCTAGGCGTGTGATAGCTCGTTGGAAAGGTATTTTCGAGGAGATTCATTTTGGGGGCTCAATTATGCTTTCGAATATCATTGAGAACCGTGATATAGAAAAAACTTCATTTGGACCCTCAAAATGGCCCCAGAAGTTAAAACCTGCTAAAAATAGTAAATTGCCAAAATGGCCAGAAAACTGTTTTGAGCCATTTGGAAAAGGTGGGTGGCCACCGATATCCACCTGGATCAGGGGCCTTTAGTATCGGTGATGTTGTCAACAACTCTTTAAGCCTCTAAAATGCTTCCGCGCATTTCTCAGTCCAAACAAACTTATTGTTTTTCTTCTGCAATTCCGTGATAGGATTTGCTATCTTCGAAAATCCCTCGACAAACCGTCGATAGTATCCTGCTAAACCCATAAAGCTACACACTTCCATCAAATTTTTCGACGCAGGCCATTCCATAATGGCCTCAACCTTGGCTAGATCCATGACGATACCTTCGCCGAAGATGACATGCCCTAAGTAGTGAATCCCCGATTGATAAAAAGAGCATTTGGACAACTTCCCATACAATTTGTGCTCTCGTAGACACTGTAATACCAAGCGCAAGTGCTATTCATGCTCCTCCATCGTACGGGAGTAAATCAAAATATCGTCAATGAACACTTGGACGAACTTGTCCAAGTACTCGCGGAACACCCCGTTCATCAAACTCATAAATACTCCTGGGGCATTTTTCAGTCCAAACGGTAAAACAGTAAACTCATAATGTCCAAACCTCGTTTTAAAAGCGGTCTTAGGGACGTCATCCTCCTTGATCCGCAACTCGTGATACCCTGATCGAAAATCGATCTTGGAGAACACCGTTGCACCCTTCATTTGATCGAACATATCATCAATTCTCGGCAAGAGATATTGATTCTTGATCGTGGCCTTGTTTAGTTGACGGTAGTCAATGCAAAGCCTCCACGATCCATCCTTCTTTCGTATGAAAATAATCGGTGCACCCCACAGTGACACACTAGGATGTATCAGTCCCAGGTCCAACAACTCCTTCAGTTGCATTTTCAATTCTTGTAACTCTAGGGTCGACATTCGATAAGGAGTTATTTCTATTGGTTCAGTCCTCGGTTTTAGGTCTATGGTAGACTCCAATTCCCTTTCCGGCTGCATCCCAAGTAACTCCTCTGGAAATATGTCCGCAAACTCCTTCACCACCAGAAGGTATTCTAGACCTTCCACTACTCCCTTTTCATTTAGCGCAAGGATCACATAAATCTTGCACCCCTTGCACATACTCTTCTGTAACTTTAAGGAAGAGACAAACCTCAAGGAAACTCCCTAGTTCTGTCCTACAATCACATGTCTCTATCCTTCGTCATCAACCAAGCTCAATTGTTTCATATTACAGTTGAGTATCGCCTCATGCGATTCCAACCAATCCATACCAATCATGACGTCATAAGATCCTAAGATTGTGATGTACAAGTTGACCCTCGTGACAAACTCTCCCAGGTTAAGGGCACAGCCCGTAACTTTTCCTCCAACCTTTTGTTTGGCTCCCGAAGACATCTCTACGAAGCTAAAATCGTCCTGTTCGACTTCCTTTACCTTAATCATTTTTAGCGTTGCACCAGAAATGAAACTCTCGGTAGCACCAGGATATATCAAAATACTAAGGGTCTGGTCAGCGACGGTACTTGTCATCTCAAGCACAGTCGATTGGTGCTCTGCCTGGCGGTTATTCACCGCTGCATGAATCCGATGGGCCTTGCCCATATCTCCCACTGTAGTGGGTCCAGCTGATCTGGACGCTCTGGTCCTCTCCACAGGACAGTCGTGCTGGTAGTGTGGCTCCCCACACGTCCAACACCCCTTCTTTGGCCCAGTAGTCCTGGTACCCAAAGTAGAAGATGATGGCCCACCAACCTAGAACCCTGGTCTGTTCTGCTAAACAGGGCTAATCTGTTGTTGTTGTGGGCGAAACTGTTGTTGATGTTGTGGTCCTTGATAAGGTGTCCACTGCTAAGGCGGCGGTCGCTGGGGTGTAGTGAAAGTGGATTCCCTCTGGAAGCCATGATATCCCGGTGTATGTCTCACTGGTGTTTGGTGCTGCGGTGTTACAGATGAACTCTGCCCTGTTGGTCTCGTGGGAGTCCTAGTCTGACCCCCACTCATAAGCTCCTCCTCTGCTATGAGGGCTTTCTGAACGACATCGTGCAAGGTTTGAGGCGTCAAAATCCTAACCTTTGCACGTAGGCTGTCGTTAAGGCCGAACACGAACTGGTTGACCTTAAGTTTCTCTGTGTTAAGGTGTGGAGCATACCGGAGCAGCTCCATAAAACGAGCCTCATACTCGGGCACCGTACGACCTCCCTGTCATAAAGCGTTGAACTCATTGAGCTGACGCTCAATGAATTCCTCTGAAAGATACCTCTTTCGAAACCGTTCCTCGAACAATTCCCATGACACATCTTTGATAGCCATGTTCAGTTGTGGTAGGAGCGTCTTCCACCATAGAAGAGCGCTCCCCTTCAGTTGAAGACCGCCATGCATACCTTCATGTTGGAGGTATAATCGCGAAGTGTGAATCACATCGCCATGTTCTCCAACCATGCCTCGGCGGCTGTTCCATCTGGGGCACCAAAGAACTCAGGAAATTTGACCTTCTCGAGTTCATGGTGAATGCTACCAGTAACGACCGGTGCACACGGTAGAACCTCAGCGGGTGTCGTCACCCTGGCCTCATCTCTGCCCAAATGGATGATCAATGCCTCAGACATGCACTGAAAAGATCTCATAATCCCGACCACATCACCAACTGCTATCTTCTCCTGTCCGAGAACCTGCTCGTCTCCATGGGGGTTAGACCCCTCAGGCGTGGAAGCTACTGGAGGCATCGCGCCCCTTCCCCGAGAACCCTATCGTCTGCCTCCGCGACGTCCTCTAACCATGATTACCTGCACGCACACAATCAACTCAATTAGCAACAGTATAATCAAATCATGTCAACGAAATCTGTAGCGATCCCAAGTCACGAGTCGAACCCGGTCTGATACCATATTTAACGATCCTTCTCGTTACGCCGACAAACCTCTTATAACAAGTGCAATTTTTTTTTTTTGTGTGTGCGGGTGTACAAAGGTAACAAGACGTTATACTCTGCGCTGCCACATGACGACAAATCATGACGCATGAAACTCCGATATAAACCTAAAGATCTAAGATGCACAACAACATCTTCGAGCAAAGAACAACATTCAACCAACAAAATAATAAGACTGACTACCTGCCCGTCCTACCCTGCAATGGTTAGGACATCCAAGACACATAAGCAATGCTCAAGCCCATGTTCCGATCGATTTTAACCATTTAAGGTCTCAAGGATGGCGACTGTTCTGAGGAACATGGAGGTGTCTGCATCCCACCCGACACAATCAATACCAAAACTAAAATACTAAGTCTACCAACATCAATGATTAACTAAGATTCGTTCTATCAACCAAATTCAATTAAACCAAGGGGGAGAGTAAACTTTACTGTAATTGATCGTACATTAACTTTAATTAACCACGCGTTACTAATCTAGTTCTAAATCAATCCATCGTCATCAAGGTTTGTTAGCGCATTAGAACACAAATAAATTAATCATTCTATCTACAAGGCACAAGAAATCTGATTTACAACAGATCACAACAATCCAAGCATCTAGCTTAATCAACTGAGTCTGCGATCATCGATCTCATCATAGAATAATCTAGTTACAAATGAGGATGGAAAATTTTAATCATTCTAGATTGTCATGATTGCAGTCCAAAATATCTTTAATTAGAACAAGTTACTTTATCTTGACAAAATTATAATGAAGGATACAAGTAATGAATGCCTTGTAAGTATCCCATCTATATCAAATTGGCGTCAAATATATGTAGTCTAGATATGTAAGTACTAATTAATTGAAGAAGTGTTAATTACATGTGTTGATGATATACAAAAATCAATGTAGATAAAATGGTGCTCTCAAAATAAGTAAAATCATCCAATATCCCCCATAAGAATATTTTTTCAAAGGCCACTTGTTAACTCATCAAGAATGACATTAAGGTTCCTTTACCTTCCCAAAGAGTTAGTATAAGAAGCACTTAAGGTGACAAGTCTTAAGGATAGTTCAAGGTTTAAAAGATGAGTAAACGTTAAAACACACATGAGGTCAAGAGTTCCAAGAGCATCTCCTCTATTTAATAAATTATTATTAGATATATGAAATACATGTTAATACAAACAATTAACCTTACTAAAATCAATTATTATCAACAAAATATTTACTTGACCACTTTATGTTTTCCTGGCAAACAACCTTAAAGTAATGTTGCAAAATGCAGGCTCTAATTGGAACATGGTCTTAGTTATTAAATTACAACTTTACAAGGTTCAATCACAAAAATTTGGGTAATGAATTAAACTTGTTGGTTGATCGACTAAAGTCAAGTGGCTTGCATATATTTATAAGAATAATATCAAATATAGAGATCGACTAGGCTTGCATATAATTATAAGAATAATATCAATAAAGAGATCGACTAGATATTAGAAGGGTCAATGAAAAATATACAATAAAAATACACAGCAGTCAACTTAGGAAACAAACACAACCGAAACTCTGTAAGAATAAGAAGAAAAGGCAAGCAGACGCAGCCATACAAAAACAAATCACAGTCAACAAGAGGACAAGGTCGTAGCTAGATTGGCACGCAGAACTGTCGTACACAGAAATCATGGACATCACTGTGATTGACAACAGAAATCACTATATTAACACAAATTGAAATTTGTGGACCAAAACGTGGACCCCTCCCCGTCAATCAAACGTAGAGGAATCGCTATAAACACAGGAGAAATGCAGAGAAACATTAAAATTTCACAGAGAAATCGCTGGAATATGAAATTCATAACGGTAACGGTCAACGCTAGAATATGAAATTGAAATATGAAATTGAAATTGATAACAATCAATCAAGCTGCCATACTACAGGTAACGGTCAACGCAAGAACAACATACCACGTCTAATTCGAAAAACGGGGTGATCTAGAAAGGCATGTCGTCAAGCTTCTCGTTATCATTTTATACTCCAGTCAATAAGTTTATATGTCAAGAGTTTTCTTTCATTAAAAAAATTAACGCCAAGAGGTAACGGTCAAGGTAACACTAGGCCCTTAACCTCCTCTGGCTGTAAAAAATCTATACGGTTGGGCAACCAAAAAGAAGGGATGAAATGTTGGGCCAATAGATCGAAGGCTGTACTATTATCATTTTTATTAAATTTTGTCTGAAAGAAAAGGGGAGATGCATGCCCGACAGAAGAAAAACGCTGGGCAGAAAGCCTTGCCTCTCATTCACGTGCGGGCATTTACAAGTTCCCAAAAAAATACACAGTCATCTAGGAATTCCTGGCGACCGAACACATTGTCAACTAAATTAATGGAAAAAGAAAAAAGGGGTTGTCAATTATAAGTAATCCACCGAGAAGAAGGGACAAAATTCCTAAAATTAACAATAAAACTAAAATAAGCAAGCATTGTAAAAATCATTGAATTATTTTATTTTGGGAAAATCATATTCCAGGGAAAATATCATGGTATCAACACAAGTCCCAAGCGACAGAATTCAGGCATTACTCTGTATGCATTCCTTTCGCTACCTCGTACGATTCCAATTTCCATGATCAACTCAGTTTTCGTACAAGCTAGCTCTGAAATACCCCGACACAGATTTCAATCTCTTCAATAGGATCTTGGCATCTACTTCCTTAATGACGAAGTATTGGAACCCAACAGACTCGATTGCCAAGTTTGAAGAAAGCAATGTAGGTCATTAAAAGGAGGTAGTTTGAAGATCAATTCCTTACATTCAAGGCGCAGAAAATAACAACAAGGAAACATAATGACCCAACGCCAACGCCATACTGAAGGATGTAAGCTAACCAACAGTTTACCTACCCAATACATCTACAGATCTAAATCATAATACTAATGCATTCTATTCTACAATAAAAAAAAACATACCATTGCATTATCGCCTGCCTCGACTGACGTCCGCATGCTCCTTGTCGCTCCCGCTCACCAACCGTCGAGACTACACCGGTACCTCCCAGCCAATCGCTAGGGGTAATCTGCTTCCCCCTTAGCCCCCCGAGCCACAAAGGGGCCACACACTATCCAGATGGTACGTCTAGCTCCCCAGCTCACCTCGCAAGGCTGAGCTACAACTCCTATCCGAGCTAGGAAAACCCAACTCCCCACAAGTAATCGGTCAAGTACAAATATGGCAGCGTAACGTTACGCTAACAACCGATCCCCTTTCTTCCTTCTCTTCCCTTTCTTTTATAGAGTTTTAGAACTTCTATCTTTCCCTAAATCTCATTTAATTTAATTTTTAATAAAAATCTTCTAATAATTCCCCTTCGTACAAGTGTCGTCCATCCCCCACGTTTCTCCATTAACTATTTTCTTTAATTTATTAAATTTTTCTTATTTCCCTCACCCACCTAGGGTTGTTCCTATTTTTACTCCTAGGTGTTCCTAGATTCCCTTACAGGTTTAAATACTTTCCCTAAAGGAAGTTGCTAATTTAGTTCAATTTAGCAGGTTCTTAATTGCATATTCTTTACTAAGTTGACCTCTCTTTTTACCCTATGTTCCCTTCTTTCCTTTATTATGTTTCCTCCATTCCTTAGTTTCCTAATTTTTATTATTCCCTTCTTTCCCCTTTTTATTAGAGCCAAAATGGCAGTTGCACTATTTAGTCTTTTCCTTTTATTATTAAATTAATATCTTTTTACACTTCACAAGTTAAATAATTTATTTCTTCTTTACAATTTTAAATCCACTAATTTTAATTAAATTCCTACTCTCTTCATTTTACCCCAAAATTTTTATGAAGACTAAAACTATTACTTAAGTGGTTTTTAGTTTAAATTTTTGTTTTTGTTTTTATAGGGTCTTGTTCTTAAGGTTAGACAAAATTTTACCCTAGAGAAGTTTTAGACTTAGGACATAGATTTTGAACTGGGCAACGTTTAATTAGGGAAGTTGTTTAAGAATTTCTTAATGTGTTAAATGTCTTAGGGCCATCTAGTTTTTCATCAATGCGACGTGCCCTTCAGGACGCACCACGTGCTCCAAGGGTGCCACTCGCCTCATTTGTTTCTTTTGCGCGACGTTCCCTTCAGGATGCACCACGTGCTCCAAGGGTGCCACTTGCCTCTTTTGTTTCTTTTGTGAGACGATCCCTTCAGGATGCACCACGTGCTCCAAGGGTGCCACTCGCCTCTTGTTTCTTTTGCGCGACATGCCCTTCAGGATGCACCACGTGCTCCAAGGGTGCCACTCGCCTCTTGACTGATTGGTAGACATCAATAACCCCTGGAGTCAACACTCCACCAGGTGAACTTGTGGGAGACTAAGGGCTTCTAAGGAATAAGGCGCCCACCTTATTGCATGCCCCTTAGAATCATCGTGAGCGACTTTTGCAGTCTGCCCTCATGGCATCGTGGGTCCTCTCGAACTAGGTAATCGTTAACCTACATTTCGAGCAACGGCGGGAGTGCTAGTAGGCTATGGCAGGGCTTTTTTCCACACCTCTCCCTCAACCTCTTTGGTAGTCATGTGTGGCCCCTTTACTCCATATGTGAGTCTGTTCGGCAAGCTATCATCAGCTTGCATCATCAACAATCATGTCAGAACATGTCCACATCATATCAAATGTACTAAAATCACAGTAAAAATCAAACCCCAATAGCACACTCCTTGACTCGATCCAGAGTCCAAGGGGTTCCGTCGATGCCTCTGCATCCTCAAGTTCAACAACCTTGCACACTTAGTAAAATCGAGTCAATAGCAACTGTCTATGTCAAAGCAGTAAAACATCATGTCATCTATCATATCGCATCATAATCAAGGATAAATGTTTTAATATCATAATAGTCTGCATCACTTGCGAGCAAGTGTCCTCAAAGAATAAGTTTTCTCAGTGCGCCAGAGCGGGATGTTACATTCTAGGTATAAAAAATTCTTTTTGTAGTTCTCTTATATGTCTCCTTTGCAATTCCATAGGTCTGATCAAAATTGGATGTGACAAGTGGAAGTTATGGTAAATTTCTGACACCTTGTTGATTTTTGTCCTTTTTAGGAGAGAGTACTTATAAAGAGTTCCAAGAGAACAATATATGATATTTTATTCTAAAACATGCACCAAAAATATGAAAGAATGTACACTATCCAATGCAAATGGTCTCACTTAATTTAGATACTCACTGAATAATATATCATTGTTTTACCCAGAACACCTATTTGATACTAGTTAATATGACTAGTCAGATACCCTATCTTATAGAGGGTGTATATACAAAAGTAGGATGCCCAGAAGCTAAATTTTTTATCACAACTACCTTGATAATTTCTGTGAATATCCTTCGGTTTTCAGGGTCTAAAACATCATAGAAAAACGTTTATAGAGAAAATTTTGTGATGGCTAAATTCAAGATGATTCCAGAACCCTATCTTACACAAGATCTATCTCTGAAATTATAATTCCTCAAGAGATGAAATTTGAACCCCACGTACCTTGATCCATCTACTAAGTATCCTCCAAGGGGTTCCTTCTAAAATGTCATATAAAACAAGTTATAGATAAAATTCCAAGGTGTCTTGGATGCAGCAGTGAAACCCCAAGACCTTGAGATCTGATACCAAATGTTAAAAACCAAATATCAAAATAGAATAAAAAAAAAACAGAATAAGTACTCAACGCCTTGACAAAGAGATAATTTTAGATAATAAGCCTCTTCGAGGGGGAAACCTCCTTATACGCCCGATAATTTTCCAAATACCAGATGATTCCAAATGAAAAGGTCTCCTTGGTATATATAGGAGACTAGGAGGTACAATTACAACTAATGGACCCGATCCAACATAAATAAAATAACATTACTAATGTAATATTCCCCAATTAAGGGGTAATGTGCCACTATTTAGGGCTTAACACATATACATTATATTTTCCATGAAAAATAACATAGGTCTTTGTTAGGAAAACTCAAATTTCACAAAGTTATTCATAATTTATATGAATACAAATTATATATTTGGAAAGATAATTCAATTTCCTACATTTCATGTTTTTACACAATACTCAAATTCACTATAAAAGTACCTTGAATAATCCATCCAATTTAACATATTCTTGTTTTTCCATATTTGCATTCTCACTAAAGTGTCATGAGAGACCATCATTATATTGCACATGTCCATCATCATAGAAGAAAGGAATTAAATTTGAATGAATACCAAAATGTTTGGAGGAATATTTCCCGATATTAAAATAATTCCTCACTAGTTCATTGTTTCTAAAATTTGTTGATCCAAAAGACTATTATGTGGTATACACTAATGTATGTAAAGAGAGAACTAGTGGAATTCTCACTTGAAATGGGAATGAAATCTATTATGAGTCCAAATAATTTGACGAGAAGGATAAAAATGATCTCACACATGACCTACAACCTATTTTCATTGTGCATGAATTATATATGTGGAGGCATTATTTGATGGGGAGAAAAATTTAGTTAAGAATAGATCACTATGGTCTAAACTATTTATGCAACAAAACCTAAATTCCAAGAAAACAATATGGTTGAAATTTCTTTATGAATTTGATTTTGATATGAAGAGTATTAAAGGAAAATAGAATTGGGTTGTTGATTCTCTCAACAAAAGTATTCATGCAATACATATGTAAATAAAGTTTGGAAAAAATAATTCTTGAAGCTATTAGCTCAAATGAGCAGTGTATTAAGGGAAAATAAGAATTACAACAAGAAAATTTATAGGAAAATTATATAGATTATAATATAGAATATGATGGAATTATTATGCATAAAAATATGAGTTTTAGTTACATGTTCTTGTCAATTAAGGACAATTATATTCAATGGAATCCATGATATTCAATATGTTGCATATCATTGGTACCAACAATTACAACAGTAAGGATTCAATAGTTTTTGAGAGGAATGGAAAATTGTATTTCTAGGTATATAGCTAAATATATGGAATTTCAAAGAGTAAAATCTTAGCATAGTCATCAAGCATGTTTGCTAGAACCATTATCGTTACCATAATGAAAACAAACACAGGTGACCATAGATTTAAACTTACCCAAAATAATGAGGCAACATAACTTTGTCATGGTAGTGGTGGACAAGTTGACAACCTTTTGTTGCTTCATTCCAATTAAGTCAATCCACAAGGAAAAAAATATAGTACAAATCTACATGAAAGAAGTTTCCATATTGCATGGAATACCCAAGGAAATAATTTTAGACATATATTTTAAGTTCACTTTGAACTTTTGGAAGGGATTATTCAAGGGTTTTGACACAAATCTAAGTTTTAATACAACAGACCATCCATAGGGTGATGGGAAAACAAAGAGAGTTAATCAACTAATTCAAGATATGTTGAGGATGTATATAATGGATAAACCATCCAAGTGGGAGGATTGTTTATGTTTAGTGGAGTTTTCATATAAGAGTGGATATCATGCCTCACTAAAGATAAGTCCATTTGAATCTTTGCATGAAAAAATGCAACACCTTAGTAAGTTTAAATAACCCAACTAACATAGTGGTACTTGGGCTAAATATTTTGTAGGAAATGCAACAATGGGTAGCCAAGATCATAGTAAACTTGAAGGTATAACAAGATAGGAAAAAAAGGTATGTATATAAAGGAATAATACAAAGGGAATTAAAACTTGGGGAGAATGTGTTTTTAATAGTTAAACAAAAGAAAATTTCTTTGAATATGGGGAGTTGTACTAAGCTAGCACTGAGATATTTTAGACCTTTTGAAACCCTGGATTGGATAGGACATGTTGCATGTATCCTTACATTTCTTTATAGCATAAAGGATCATATTGTATTTCATGTATATTTATTGAAAAAGTATCTACATCCTCCTAATTGTGTCAACGATTGTCTTTCATCCAAGTGGAAATGAAATGATAATTTAAGAAATAATCAATTTACATCTTAGATATAGGGTCATTTTTCTCCATAACAAAGCCATTGAGAATGAAAGGAAACTTTTAGGGTTTAAATTTCGATCATGGGACAATTTTCCATGTTTTTTTTCCAAAAAGGGTTCACCACTTTCAATTTTTTCTAAAACAATTTTCCCAAATTCTATAGGATAAAATTATTTTATTTTAAAAATTACCAAAAGTTTAAATAAACTATATAAAATATAGAGAAATTTTATTTTTTTACCAAATATCACCAAACATTTTATAGTTATCATTTTGAGAATTAGAAAGATTCACCGAGGCTTCTACACTTTAAGAAAAGTATAGATCCATAAAAATTACCATAGAAAACATTCCAATGGAGCCATTACAAACCCAATAAGGGAACATGGGGATAGATGATGCTATGATGGAAGAATACAAACATTTGTTTTGATGCTTTGGATATTAATCTTTGATATTGTACATAGCACTAAAATTGCATCGAAAATAGATTAAATCAAAAAGGGGAGGGGAATTTAATAATCCCATTTTGACCACTAGGTTATGAATAAATATGTAATGATGAAATGCATAAAGTTAGATACATGTGGCCTAAGTAAAGAATGATTGTAGGATTTGTAAATATATACATTGATATATAATATAAATATACTATTCGTTGCAAATAAAGAAGGAAAAAGAAAGGGAGATATGAATCTATAAGAGGGAAAGAAAGAGGGATCAGGGGGTTAAGCATAAATATTGTTATTTTATTGTTTCCCCACTTTTATCATAAGTCTCTAAATATTTTATCTATGATTATTTAATCATTCGCCCACCTTAATATGTTTTGCCTAAAAGGGAGATACATGGACTTCTCATCAAGACACATGATATCTTGTTACCATGCAAACAAAAACCATTACATTGTGCATGAAAGTGGGTTCTCATGCATTATTCCTGTGGTTTTCCTCTCTACACTTATGCTACTATAAATTCCTACCATGAATTAGGTGAAAACAATTAGTATGTTTACATGTGTTTATGGATATTGTTCAGAAAATTTATTTATAGCCTAATTCCCTGGTTCCCAATAGTAAATATTACGTGGTCATCTTATGTTGAAGCACGAGAGGGAATTGTGGTAGCTTAAGGGGCTATTTAGTAGGGAAGGGGATCCCATTCTTACTCTTGCAAATATGAGGGGAAAGAGGGTGGGTTGATTGGGATTTTTATAGTGAGAATATGTCCTAAGAGTTATAGAAATTAGACTCAGTAAGAGGAATTAATTCCAACTCATAGGATTTCATTCTTCTAGATTCATAGATTCAACCCATGGATGCCCTATACGACAAAAACCTATTAAAAACATCTTATAGTTGTGTTGAATGGTCTAAATTTGGAGTCAATTGATGATTAGTTATTTGAAATATAAGTATGTCAAGGTTGTTTATGAATTTCAAAAATATTTTTGTTTATGTCTATATATGACTTAATTTTTTATTTTATGATTTTCTCCCTCTTAGATAAATTTAATTTAGCTTATGTGAAATGAATTTCACTAGAAAACTTGCATTCATATTTATAGTTTCATAAATTGAAATGTTTTCCATAATTGCATTAATTTCACATTAGAATACAGGTTTCATATAATTGGACTATTTTTGGAGTGCCCCATCCACTCAAATACAAGATAAGGGAACTGGGTATGCTACAGATATGAATATTCCTTTTATATATTTGATCTCATCCCAATGTACAAAGAAAAATGAAACATCTAAAAGCATATACATAGTAGACTTCTCTAGATGAGAATATATTGAGGTGGGGAACACATTGTTGAGTTTTAGAATGCACTCTTTCAATGAACAAGTGAGAGAACACTCTTTGAATGAAAGAGAGAGAGTTGTATAATTCTATCAACTTCTTAATAAAAAAGTACTTGTCATTATAGATTTGTAGAATTCTATAAAATTCTCAATAAAAATATACCAATCATTGTAGAATGCATCCACCTTCTCTCGTTTAAGAAAAATAGAGATCATTGTAAAATATACGAGAGAGAGAGAGCCTCACAAGAATCCATTACAACAATATACTTGTTAAGTCTTGAACATATCACTTGCGAGAATTGAACATGGGTTGGAATGTTAACAATCATTCATCCCAACGAGTTGAGATAAATACAATTAACAAATTGAAATCTATTGCTAACCAATACAGCAATACGTTAATGAATTGCTTGTAAAATAACAAGAAGCACTATGTTTCCAAAACACATAAACAAGTAAAATTCCCTTCTTTTACATTCTAAACATGTTCTATGGTTCATGTTTATACAAGAATTAATCATCCTGGACATCATCATAAGCTCACCAATTAAATTTCAATAAAAACTTGAATAAGAGTAAATAAAACAATCACAATTAAGTCACAAGTTTATGAATTTAATGGGATGTCAAATTATTTCATGTACATAATCTCCATAAAACTCAAATTAAAATTTAATTATAGAACATTAGAAAATCCGGCAATCTACAATGTATTTTTGCGAAGGGTCCCCCTTATCAAATATAGATACAAAATATATAAATCAAACCGAAAACTTCATCTATTACATATAAAAATTTTAAAGTCAAACATCTTATCACCATGGTCACCCTCTTGGCATGGATGGCACACAAGTTACTATCTTTAGACAAACCACACAATATAGGCCTATGTGGCCTCCTAAAGAGCTAGCACTGCATGACTTTGTAAGAGAAGATATGTCTACCAAAGAATAAAAATCAGATTAGATAGGTCCTACAACCTTTGGTGTCCTAGGAGATCTATGCTAGTGGATCCAAAAGTATGCTATGTATACCCTTGACTAAGGCTTTTTAACCATTTACTATGAAAATCTAAGTCTTACCTTGAAGTACTCGACAATTTTCCATGAAAACCTTTGAAAGGGTAGCTTTCAAATTAAAAAATATGTATTCTTCTCATACTTTTAAATTTGTTTATTTAATTAAATAATTTG
>ML791837.1:475183-485248 GCA_009831015.1 Picea engelmannii
ATATATATATATATATATATATATATATATATATAATAGATAGAAAAAGACGATAGAAAAAAATAACATAATCCAAAAGCATTCATTGTACACATTCAAAACAAGTGTACATACTGAAGAGTTATAATACCATGGTGATATCTATGAAGCTTCTTGACAACACATGTTGTAGGAGCATATTTACATGTAGCTTGGAATGTAGCAACAATTCAAATTACATTCAAATTATTGCACAATGAATGGAAAGTTCCAATTAACCGTTCAAGTAATGTAACAAAAGATCGATAGGAATAGCAATATTTTTATTACATGTTGCATCCTTGAATCCTTTCCTCTAGTGAATTTGTGCAGTCTCTTCTTTCTACAAGCCATGTTTAGGTCATATTAACAACTAGAAAGGTAGAAATAAATACACTACTAAAGCCACAAGAACAAGAATGAAAAACAAAAACTCAAGTACCAACCGATAAAACCCAAACCCAAAACCAAACATTTCTACCAATCTATATAAATAGTCATTTTTCTAGTAAAGAAAAACTAAGACATTTCAAATCACATGTACATCACAAGAAATAAAATTTGAAAAAAAAAAATAAAACCCCAAGCATGAACTAAAATACTTTGAGATGGACCAAAGGGAAATAAGTAAAACCCTCTATACACCAAAAGTTTACATAGAAAAACTTAGAATCTCCACTCTGTAACACCATGCTTCCCCTAGTCTGTAAAAATAACTATATTGGCCAAGAATTATGGAAAACTCCAAGATGTGAATGTGTGATTTGATGGACCCTGTATAAAGGGTCGACGAATGTAAATGATGTGTGTATATATATGTTGCATGACTGCTGAGAGGGGGATGTGTTGAAAAAGAGACCACGATGGCTGATGAAAGGTGGTGGAAGGCACATGGAATGGTGGCGTTAACTTCCACCAAACCAATACCGTGTTGGTCTTTACTGGCCCAAAGACCAAAGCTGCTCTCTGGCCCTGGAATGAATTACTCACCAGGATGGTAGGTGGGGAGGCTCCTCATGAGTTAATGAGGGGATGGGGGTGAACTGCCCATCGGTAGAAGCCCTCAGACCTGACCACTGTGGGGGAATTCGCGCCACACGCAACCTTGCAGGACAAAGAAAGAAAGGAAATGTGTGGAGGGGGCATGCAACAAGAATCACGGAAGGAGAACCAGAGGAACTCCGAAAAAAATACAGTGAGTCATGAGTAGAGGAGAAGGAGAGTAACCTTCGTCTTGGACTTCTGACAAGTGGGAAGTAAGAGACTGAGTCTCAAAGCATCATGGTCTAGCTCGAGGGTGGCTAGTGGTAAATCCATTTGGAGCCGCTGAGCCTATGATTGGGTGGAAACGAGAACCCCTCTCAACAGTCGTGCCACACTTGGTGTTCTTTCTGATAAGTGTTTACATCTCGCATATTGAATTAAATATAATGGATGCATACTCATGTTTGTACACTTATAAATGATTGATTTCTGTATAGAAGTGTTTGCCTGGTATTTCGATCAGCAACAAGGGATGCGTGCTTATACTTATATGACTATAATCAATTTACGTATAGAATGTATAAGTTCAGATTCAAGCTCATTCCCTGGAGAGTTGTCCCATGTTCATGACCCATGATATGCCCTGGTTTGTTTTCCCGAAGGCACCTCCTTCTGGGAAGCTCCATCATATTTCAGAGCCAGAGTGAGTTTCTACAAGGGACTGTCATTTTTAAGTAAGTATTTAAGCTCACCTTACCCCTATCACAACTTGTTCATAGCTCGATAATCTAAGGAGACCCTTTCGTCAAGTCACCCAGCCTGGTGATAATTACCCAAGGATCCATTGGAGGATTTTATGGCGTAAGTTTGGAAACCTTGCACCATAAAGAATGGTTCCCTAAGTTTTGGTGTTTCGGTGTTTCGACTTAAGGGATATCTAAAGGTAAGTTTCCTTGTACTCACCAGACGCGAAATGTCGATATGTGGAACCCTGAAATAGTCTAGCTTGGATAAGTTTTGGTGTTTCAGAGTTTCGACAATCGGGAAACCCAAAGGCAAGTTTCCTTGTCTTCACATGTCGCGAAATCCTGACTTGCGAAACCCCGAAATAATATAGCACGGTTAGAGTTTGGTGTTTCGGCATTTCGGCACCTGGGATACCCAAGGGCAAGTTTTCTTATCTTCACATGTCGCGAAATCCCGACTTGTGAAACCCTGAAATGGTATAGCGTGGATTAGAGTCTTGATGTTTCAGTGTTTCGGCTCCCGAGATACCTAAGGGTAAGTTCTCTTGTAATCGCTAGTCACGCAATCCTGAAGTATGAAACCCCAAAAAGGTCTAGCGTGGATTAGAGTCTTGATGTTTTGGTGTTTCGGCACCCAGGATACCTAAGGGTAAGTTCTCTTGTAATCGCTAGTCGCGAAATCCCGAAGTATGAAACCCCGAAAAGGTCTAGCATGGATTAGAGTCTTGATGTTTCGGTGTTTTGGCACCCGGGATACCTAAGGGTAAGTTCTCTTGTAATCACTAGTCGCAAAATCCCAAAGTATGAAACCCCGAAAAGGTCTAGCACGGATGAGATACGATGTTTCGACACCCGGGATATCTAAGGGAAAGTCTCTTATACTCACCAGTCCCAAAATCCTGACTCACGAAACCCCAAAATAATAATAGCATGGCTAGAGTTTTATGTGTCGGCGTTTCGGCACACGGGAATCTTAAGGGTCAGTTCCTTGTATTTGCCAGTTGAGAAATCCCGACTTTTGAAACCCCGAAATGAAATTAGCATTGTGTGTGTGTGTGTGTGTGTGTGTGTGTGTGTGTGTGTGTGTGTGTGTATATCGACGTTTCATAGTTTCAGCTCTCGGGAAACTCAGATGCGAGACTTCTTGTTATAGCACATCGCGAAATCCCGACTTGCGAAACCCCGAAACGAGCGTAGTGTATATAAATGAGCTTCGGAGTTTCGGCTCCCGAATATCCTAGATGTGAGGCCCCTCATCCTCACATATCGTGAAATCCCAATGTGAGAAACCCCGAAATGGTATAGCGTGGCTAGAGTTTGGTATTTTGGTGTTTCGGCACCCGGGATACCCAAGGGAAAACCCCTTGTCTTCACATATCGTGAACTCCCGTCTCGTGAAACCCCAAAATGAGCCTAGTAGATATATGGGCTTCGGTGTTGCGGCACCCGGGAGACCGAAGGGTATGAACCCTCATCTCCATACATCGTGAAATCCCAGTACGCGAAGTCCCGTTAAGTGTAATCCCGGAGCAGGCTTGGTGTGAATAGGATTTTGGGTTTCGGGTGTCGAAGGATTCGACTCCCGGTGTCCGAAGTCCCGAAATGCGAAAGGTGCCTCTTGACTTAGCCCGGGGTCACAACCAATGGACACGTGGAAGTAAATCCTACACTTGGTGCATGAATTGTACACGACGGATTTTCAACAAAAGATCCCGTGAATTGGTTGGGTGAAGGTCTCGATTGGAAGACCTAGCCTACGCCAGAACCTCGTAAGAATTCGGGAACTATGTCTCTCGACAACGAAGAAGAAAGAAAAAGGCGAAAAATCTTAGCTCCCGTAGTGGGTGTGTGACACACTCTAAAAAGAGAAAAGAGACCTCATATACCATAGGAGGCATTAACCTTAACAAAACCACCATTAAAACCACCAGCTACCACATTGTTGACAACTTACAATGATGATATGTGAGTAATTATTAATTTTTTCCTTTCTTAATGAAATGAAAAATACATCAATCCAATAAAAATTAAGAAAATAATATATATATATATATATATATATATATATATATATATATAAAAGTTTGATTACTACTTAAATATGTTTTCCAAAATTTTTAATATGTGGCCTTATAACTCCAAGCATGCCAACAACTCTTCACATGCCAATAATAAGTTGAGGATTTGGAATGGATAATTTCACATAAAGAAGTGCTTTAACAATAGACTTTATCATTAACTATTCTACACTTCAAAAACTTAATATGACTATAATAATAAAAACAATAATCCAAAAATTTTAATATAATAATAAAACAATAATCTCAAAAATTTTAATATAATAATAAAACAATAATCTTTACTACATGACTAATAAATATCCATCCCTAAAATATTCCAACCATGAGCGTGTTTGTTTACTTTGTTACATAAGCAAAATTATGCATCCTTGAAAATCACTTTCATAATCTTAAATAAAAATTAAGAAAATTTTGAACACACTAACAAAGTTTTCACACTTGCATCATGGAAGGAGTCTAACTAAGTAGTATTCCTTGCCACTCTTTGTTAATTGTTGCATCACGGAAGAAGTCTAAGGACTAATCTTCCTTGCAACTAAATTAGAATTGCCACTCTTTGTTAATACTTGCATCACGGAAGAAATCTAAGGACTAATCTTCCTTGCAACTAAATTAGAATTGATGGATTCAATTTTTTTCTTAAATTAATTTAAAAGAAAACAAAATTTATGAAAACGAAATTGTAATTAAAAAAATTAGAACTTAGTGATTGAAGTTTTTAGTTTTTGGAATATTTAAATTAATTTTAAAGAAATCCAAAGTTATGAAAACAGAATAGAGGTAAGATTTGGTAAAATTATATTTATACTTAATTTTTTTATTATGGCAAAATTATTAAGTTCCTACATATATTGATAATGGATATATTTAATGATCTTTTATCCTAAATTTTAATGATATGGTTATTAATCGAAGATGTTAATATATTCTTATTGAAACGATTAACAAACTTAATTGAAATTAATTGATTAACAAATTTAATTAAAATTACAAATTTACTCTACTATTAACTTTTTATCATTTTGCAATATTAAATTTACATTTGTGCCAAGTTTACTTATAACAATTTCATAATTACAATCAATAGTTTCATATTCTTCTTTTCATCTTAAAAGCAGTAAGCATTTTTACCTTCACCAAGCATTTCTACTTTCACCAACAGCGATTTAGCTGCTGTGCTAATACCTATACTTCAAAATTTGATTAAATTAAAAAAAAAATCATTTTGGCTATAAATAAGCTCGAATCATGCATGACACACATTTCCGCGGGAACAAACTTTTTTTCATTCACTTTATGAAAATCAAAGCCACCGGCCAGCACTCCACGCGGCTGGTTGTAACTTGGGATATAGTCTCCGTAGCACTAATGACTGAACAAAGCTTTGTCAGAAATATTGACCCGTTCACCCTATCATCCCGAACCACATTGTGGAGAGTTTTTCGAGTTCTCTGTAAGATCACTGGATGATTACGATCGATCCATATACGGTACTCCGCTTGCAATCACTAAACGAGATCTTCCATGGCCGTGTCAAGTTATATGGTGATCTTCTGAATCTAAATGCTGCAAAAGAGTACTTGTCCACTTTTGCCTTTTGGGCTTTGGAAGCTCCTCACGCCAAATGTCGTTCAATAGGCATGGAAAATGGTACTTTAACGGGTATTAAGATTTCTTAATTTCAATGGCCTGGAAAAGGTTATTGAACGAGGATTTTTGGCTTTGGTCAAAAGGAAATGTTTGCATACCCTTTACTCTGGCGTGCTGGAATGGAATGCAGCTGATTTCGATCTTCGAAATCAGGAAGGTGTTAAATTACTTTCTGGACATCCTGTGTTTATTTC
This sequence comes from Picea engelmannii, assembly GCA_009831015.1. Taxonomy (NCBI): domain Eukaryota; kingdom Viridiplantae; phylum Streptophyta; class Pinopsida; order Pinales; family Pinaceae; genus Picea; species Picea engelmannii. The sequence continues at coordinate 480,857 of ML791837.1, forward strand.
TAGGTCTAGAAGGCAGATAGCTTGTAGGGAGCATTGAGAATAGAATTGAAGGTGTAGACTTCACAGATAATTTAATGGACAACAGGTCTTGGTGGGTAGCTTCTGCTCATGAAGATCGGGAGGAAACCCAAACGAGGAAGGGTCCCTGGACGGTCGAAGAGGACATGCAGCTTATTAAGTATATAAACTTACACGGGGAAGGGCGCTGGAGCTTTGTCGCCAAAGCAGCGGGTATGTATGAATAAAGATCTGTAAATAGGTACATCTGTGATTGTTTGATTTCTGTAATTATATGGTCTTATGCTGTGGAGAAAATTATTCACTCGGAGATCCTGTCGTGAAACCTTGAAGTGACAAGCGACAGGTTGGGCAGGTTCCCACACAGAATTTCTGATGGGTTCACTTCCGTCGGGCATAAGTTTTTTCTGCTCATTAGCATTGCTAGAGTTTTTGATGAAATATTATGTGATGTGAAGAACACGTAAACGAAGCAGAGACATTCGCTTGTTAAACTTTATCTTCTCAGGAAAAACCTGAAATGTATGTATTGTGCACTGTGCAGGCCTCGAGAGAACTGGCAAGAGCTGCAGACTGAGATGGGTTAACTATCTCCGGCCTGATCTCAAACGCAGCAAGATCACTCATGAAGAGGAGCGTTTGATTATCGAACTCCATGGCCGTTTGGGGAACAGGTATATATACTCATAATTGATTGCAATGTATGCATTCAGCATATATGACTTTCTTAATAATGCAATTTCAAATGGTCAGGTGGTCTCGCATTGCGCAGAGTTTACCAGGAAGGACGGACAACGACATCAAGAATTACTGGAGAACTTGTATCACGAAAAAATTAAATCTACAAGCTGAGAGTGGCAACAGGGGCATGGATACAGACAACCGAGTCCATTTTGAACGTTCCTCGACGGGTTTTTACTCCCTCACAGCATCATCATCTCAAAGAACATCTGTCCTAGACAGTGAAGAGCCTTCGACTAGCTTCCCCATGCAAAATACTGAGGAGGTAGCAGTCCAGGCGATCACAAATCCATGCCTACATGAAGATATTTCGCAACAGGAGATTCGCATTAGTGAAGGGAATAATGAGTATGTATTGCAGGGAGAAATTCACCATTCTCAAATCAGTGATGCTGGGCAACCGGCTGCAACTTTTCAGGAGCATTTGGAAGTATCAGACAACCAGTTTGAGAACAGTTTAGCTTACAATTTTTCAATGGGTTCTCTTTCAACTGATCTGTTATCTTCTGAGTTCTTTGCAGATAGAAGAATATCACTTTCTTCTTCCTATGACGTAGCTTCCCCGGAGGCCGCCTCCGATTGCCAGACTTACTCGAATTGTTATTCGGATGTATTATGGGACATGGATGAAAAAGACGATCGTTTCATTCGCAGTCAGTATTCCGGGTTACCGGATTACAGAACATGTTGAGAAACAATAAAGAAACGCATGGAATGGAATGGTTTTTATGTGATTTTTCAGATACAGCCAGGTCAGTAGAATTTCAAAGACACCACCAACTTTTAACTCGGCTTACGTTACCTTTCATTTGTACTCTTAGCGTTTTCATAGAATATGGTTTCTGAATACTATTTCTCCCCATTATTTCTCGGATCCACGTTTGTCCTGCAAATTATTTTGAATTACAGTCAAGACTGCCACATGATTCATGTCAGCACTTGAATGAGGACTGTCTGGTTTTCTCATATATTGTTTTTCATGAATATTGAAACCTATTGAATTCGCCCCGTCTATCTTTACATTACAGTATAGACATCGAGCAAATTAATATTTTCGTCATCCGAACAAAGCCCAGTAGTTTTGCGGAAAACCGCATAATGGTTTAAAAAATAACATTAATGCTTCTATTTAGTGGAAATTCTTCTTTCAAGCCTACGAGTCCGTGCACGCTCACAGATTCGTTTCTCTTCTCTCCAATCGTTTCTTCTGTTCGTCTCTTATACGCATTTTCCCTCGATTATAGAGGTCGTCGCATATTTGAGCTCGAGATAGATACCAAAGGATAACTAGTTGCACAAAGTGAAGCTAGGTGCTTCACAATCGTAACTATCACATGTTTGCGATAACTGAAGATGGTTGATTAGAACCCTAACATTAACTTTTAAGGGCAGGCATGTTCATGCTAATAATAAAAATTATTAGATTTAGCAAAAATTTGGTTTAAAATATAAAGTAATTAGTTTTAATATTAGTATATCTACTAGCACAGTCAATGTGGCTGATCAACGCCGAAAAACATATTTTATTTGCAAACAAATCTTAACTAATTTTTTTATTGCTTATTTTATTTACAAAATAAATCTTAATTATTTTTTTTATTTCATTTACAAAACAAACTCTAATTTTTTTTTATCTTATTTCATTTACAAAACAAATCCTAATTTTTTTGGTCTATTTCATTTACAAAATAAACGCTTTCATTTACAAAATAAAGCTGGTACCATATTTGAAAGGCTTCTCATCCCAACCTTTATTTAGCAGAGTGATCGGTGAGACGGCGAGGCATAGAATGACGTGGGCTAGGTTCTTACGCCTGGGCGAGGCATAGAATGACGTGGGCTAGGTTCTTAGGCATCGCATGAGCTTAAATAAGAATAAATAGGGAGTTTTCCCGTCTGGCAAAATTAAATTTTGCAATGAATTTTCGAACCGGAATGGGAAAAATGACTGCACCCGGCTTCATCAAGTAGTTCTCCCGTATAAACGGTCTAGTAATAATAATTTAGTAAAGGCCAGAACGTGGCAATCTGGTAGTTAGTAAGTAATTTTTTAATCTGATTTAGTAAATGTAAAAAAGTAATCACATAAATGGACGTATTTATAAATGAGCGGAAGTTAATTTATTAAAATCTCATCCATTGATTAGAGAGGACGACTAAGAATATGCCAACATCTTCAATTGCCAACCCTAAGATTAAAATTTATGATTAAAAAGTGATTAATTCTTCCCATTGTCAATAGGTATACGCCTTTCGGCGTAATTAGGTGAAGTAGTCAACATTTAGCCAAATGACTTTTATGTCTATAGGTTAGGTTAGATAGTAGTGTAGCTAAATGACTTGTGTCTATATAAGCTAGATAGTAGTGTTGTAGATTTCAGATATCCTTGTTTACAATCAAATAATAAATTTTGATCTTCTAAATAACAATGAGGTTTAACCCTAACTCTAAATTTTGTTTTTGACAAAAATCCTGTTGATGATAACATGATAACCAAAGACATTATTTTTTTTTTTTGACAAAAATAAAATTGATCTCTATTTAAAGAACTTAAACACTAAATTAAATCTTCTATCATATAAGAACAATATTCAAGACATTTATCATAATTTTATAGCATCTCTCCCTACCTCTATAAAAAAATTCTTTATGGAAGTGTAATGTAAAAAAAAGAATATAATTGTCAACCCTTGGTATGATAATGAGTGTTTAATATTGCCAGAAAAATCATTAGGGATGCCTCTAATGAGTCCTTAAAATATGATAAGATTAATAGATACAAATGTCTAATTAAAAGGGAAAAAAGGCACTACATAAATAAAAAAACAAGAGAGTGTTTTGCACCTATCTAAACTAGATGTAAAGAAACTTTGGAGGTAAATTTCAACTAGTTAAACTAAAGAAAATGATACGATTCCCTTCTTAGACTGGAATTCCTACCTTAAAAATTTGTATGAATCCAATAATTTCCTAGACAACATTCCAAAGTTTTCTACACAAGATGAAGTTTTTCTATGGAAGACATAAATTTTGGGGTTAAGCCACTTGCAAACACTAAAGCTAAGGACATTGAAGGCTACCTAACCGAAATATTAAAAATTGGAGGACTTGTTATGATCCCTCACACAACAAGCTCTTCAATTTAGCACTCAATCAGGCCTTCCCTAAACTCTAGACTCAAAGCCACACTGTACCAATTTTTAGAAGTGGGAATAAAATATATCCCTCTAATTATAGGACCATTATGACTAGACCCATTTTAGCCAAGGTGTATGGAAGTATCTTGGAAAAGAAGATAAACATATGGCTAGAAAGGCACAGAAAAAGAGCTAAAGGTAAGGCTGGTTTCAAAGGTTATCATTCAACTATAGACCACCTTACCACACATAAGATCATTGCAGACTAGTGTCACAATAATAAAACCAAACTCCTTTGTTGTTTCGTTGACTTTAGGAAAGCATTTGAAAATGTGTCTAGGACCAACTTTTGGATTAGGTTAGACGAGTTAAAAGTTCCCTCCTAGCTAACAGATGTTGTGATAAGGTTGTTTGAGAACGTTATTGCCAAGTGTAGGAGCAATGGGGGATGGTCACCATAAATTAACTTTAATATAGGAGTCAAGCAACCTTGTT
>ML791838.1:4008-15968 GCA_009831015.1 Picea engelmannii
TTTTCCAAGCCCCTTTATTGCCTTTATTCTTTATTTATTGCTTTTTCTTTCTTTTTACTTCAAGGTCTGACCAGAGGACACTGCCTTGGCGTGGTGACCAGAGCTGACAGTGTTACCCACTGGTATTTTCGTAGAAATGATAACGCTGGCTCGTGATGAGACCCCCTTTCCCTTGGCCATGCAACCAAAGGTCATTTTCCTGGCGTGGTGACCAGATAATGGCAATGTCATACTGTTAGATACCTATGAACATAATGGGCCGGCTCGTATTGAGACCTCCCATCCTCTTGGTTAGGTCTTGTTTTATTATTTTTCTTCGGGTTCCTTTTGTTTCTTGTCGAGAGGCCTTTTATTGCCTTCTCGGGGATCCCTAGGCGAAGCATCTCTAGGTTTTATTTCCTATGGCTTTTATCTTTTTACCAGCTGCTTTTACCCCCTGGGCCTTTAGCGCCTTCTTCCCACAGGACAAAGTGTAACCCCTCAAGTAAGTCATCCTAATGCCCGGACCAGGGGAATGGGGTGGATGTATGGGAGATAAGATGTAAAGTGATAATCTGGTGGGAGCGGGAGATGGCTCTTCAAATTCCCCCCTGGTGGCTAACCAAAACCCATGGATACAAGCTTGCTAGGTCACCTCGTTAATCCCCAAAACAATGGTCAAGTTGGTTAGTGTAAGATCCAAGCAGTTGTCAGAAATGTAAGGAACCTGATGCATACATAAGAAAGTTATAACGATCAAACATGACACATACCATGATACCTGGACCAATTACCTCATGGAGCAAGAGTCTTCTCTGATGCAAGTGCAAGCCGATGGTGATGGAAGCTGTTGCTGCTGACAGGACAAATCTGGCGAAGAAGAAGAAGGATGGGCCCTCCAGGGCCATGCTCAGGTCAATCCTGCTCTCGGTACTCCATGTCTAGGACTTGTGGGCCTCGAGACATGATCTCCTAGTTATCCCTTGAAATCGGGGATACCACTTCCGACAAGTACTAGCATATTGCTATGATTGGATTATTATTTTTGGTCTTTGTGAATCTCTTTTAAGGCATTTATTGAGAAGCTATTAACTTGTATACATTGGTGTGATAAAATTCTGTTTGCTTCATCTTGCATCAACTTATTGCTTTTATTGACAAGTCCAATGTTTTATGAAGCACTAACATCAAATTGTACTGGCAAAAGATATTGTTTTCTTGTTGTTTTGTTCTGGGCAGGTACATCTAAGCATATCATTGCTTCATTCATTAAAACTTTGGGACTTTCTGATCGGTGTGACTTGTGAGAGGGGATATTTTTTATCAACACTTTAACCTTTTCCTTCTCAAACCCCCAGGTCGTCGGGGACGTCTCCCCTTGGTTATCATCCCTAAATAGAACGAGGTATCTTATTAAGGTGACAGTGATAGGGTAACCTCTTTTTACGCCAATTTGCCTTCCCTTAACCTTTCCCTTCGGGACAAGTACAAATTGCGTGATAACAGATCCTATTAAACAATGTGAAAGTTTGTTTTATTTCTAGGAGTTAGTTTAGATGTTGATTACGAAACCCAACCGAATGACAGGCATTAAATGCAAGAATGCAGTTTCTTCAATGAGAAGCAAACCCTTTATTTATAAATCAATAATTAGACCAGAGCCTAAAGATTAACCAAAGTTAAGTTAATGAGACATACAATAAAAATATAATTATACAAAAATGAAACAATGTTATGAGATATCCACAATAAGTATGAAAAGTAACTTTACACTTAGACCAACTATGTTCAAATAAATAAAAATGCTAGAAATAATGAATACTTTGAGACAAGTATTCACAAGAAAGAAAATTGCTTGAAAAAGTAACTTGTTTGAAAATTAAATGTTGTGAAAGAGTGTGTAGGTTGATTTTAGCAAGTTTTAGGTCTCTCTTGAATTGAGGGGGAAATTAAGTGTGAAGATACAAGCCTACACTATGTGATTACCTCTAATTTTTATTCGTTCAACCAAAAGGAAGTGTTGGGTGCTCAAGAAGAAGAACAAACAAGGTTCTTCCCTAGCTCCATAGGTCAAATCCGGAATGCTTGGGCGTTCAACAATTAGGACACATACTGCCATGAAGCCGTCCCCGACTTCAACCCCTTGTAGCCTCCCAATTCACCCTTTTGGTGGTAGAAGCAGTAATAATTGGGTGCCTAATTAATCTAGCCTCTCAATCCTTTTCCCTTTCTTAGTTACCTAAGATTCACAAAGTGGCAAGGGGAGGGAATACGGGGCAAAGGCGGGGCACATGTTTGATTACTTTGCAACAAATTAAAACTTAAACTAGCCTTCATGATATTGCATGGATGGCAAGGCCAATCTCTTTGCAAGGTGTGGGCAAAATTAAATAAATTAAATGACTTCAAAATAAAAGAACAACCTCAAAACTATGGCACAAGATGGAGGACAAGCCTATTGGTTTTGGCAAGGGTGGGTGTTGCTGTCCTTATACACACTTGCCAACGTGAGCTAGGCCCTGCTCACTTGGTGTGTCCTTGGAGGCACAATGCCTAGGTTCAAAGTCCACACTGTCACTTTGACTTGAACCTCTTCTGTCTAGGCTTACTCTTGGGGAAGCCAAAGGGGGGTAGACCCTAGTCTCTAGATGAGATTTAGAATTTGAGTTCTAGGAGTTGGTTTTAGTTAGTTAATTGGTTGGGGGAAAATCTAGCCTATGATGTAAAGCAACAACGCAAGATGCACCAATTAGAATGAATAGTCAAATCTTTTCCTAGGACAACTAAGACTAGTGCCTAACATTGGGCAAGGGGTCAACTAAATTAAAGGGAGATTAATTACACGAGATTTACAAATATTACAAATATTACAACAAGATTGAGCACAAGCTAGATACAAAGCTATAATAAAGAATATCTAAGATTACAACAAAGTTAGAATAAAATAGATACAATGGATACAAGATATACAAATACTAACTAACAAGTTGTTTGTATGTGCAGGAATTAAAGATAATCAATATGAGACAACCATCAACACAACAAGACTAGCATGCTCGCAATAGAGTGTATCCCTAAAAAGGAATGCACTACCCTATTGGACTGCTCTCAATGGCGTATACGAAAAATCACTCAAGACCCAACAAGACAGTGCCTCCCAAAGGATGCGCAACTTCTTGAGGGATCAGACCAAACAACTTAAATTAAAGTTACTGGAAAATGAAAGTATTCCGAAACACAGATATAACCACTTAGATAACTAATCCACAACTCATAAAGATAACTTGCATGTGAAATAAATGCAAAATGAAAGTACGTGCAAGTATAAATGTAGATCACCAATGAGAAGCTAAATAGATTGCCCAATTTATGTGGATTAAGGAGTGATTAAAGATTTATTAAAAGATGCTTCAATCCTAACTAAGTGTCAACCCAATACTTCCCTCCCCCTGTTACTAAGTAACTACTGGGTGCTCAAGAAGTATGGCAACGAGGCCCACCCTAGCTCCACAGGTCAACCCAAGAAAAATAGTACTCCCAGAAAAGGACCCTCCGCGCCACGACACTGTCCCCGGCCTATCAGCTTTCCGTTGCTTCCTTTAGTCCCCGTTTTAAATGGTGAAGATGGTTGGTAAAGGTGTCCTATGAAGTCTAGTTGGTTATTAGACCTATGGACTAAGTGTTTTTAAGTGTTTGAGCGTATTACTGTGAGTTATACTTGCCCGAAAAGTGTCGAGAAGGGCCAAAACCGAAATGTTTAAGCAATGAAAAGTGAAGTTCTTAGATCATAAATTCGTTGCATGTAAAGCGTAAGAACTTGAAAAGATTGCCGAAACGAAAGTGACTATTTTACACTATTAACATGCCCATATGTGTTGCAAACTAAAAGATAAATGCTTGAGGAATGATAGCTTGCAAGTAAAGAAATGAAGAAAGCAAGAGATTTTGTCCTATGCCTCCACGGGCTTAAGCTAGCATTTGAGTTACGTGTGAGATCTAATCTAGATAATTTTAACCATATGCATGCATATTAGACATTCACAACTAAGCTAACTATTCTATGGGGGTTAGAAAATTATAAGGAAAACGAAAAGAAACTAAGCTAAAACTGAAAATGAAAACGGAAAATGAAACAAGAAGGCAAGCCACTTTGGGGACTCCCTTTGGGCTTGCTTACAATGCTTTAGAGAGAAGGAGAAAGAAGGGTTTTGTTACCACTTTGAAAGGGGGTCCTTGGAAGTGTGTTGTGACTGAAAACAGACAGCATGAACCATTGACCTGGCGAGAACCTACAAAAACCAACAAGTTATTGTTTGCTGGAAATGCTGCAACACACCCACAAACGTCGAGAAAACTTCTGTTTTGCAACATAGATTTTCTGCATATAAAAACCGGAAAATTAAAGTATTTAAATGACCTATCTAAGAGAGTTAGCAACCAAAATCTGAATGATATAAAAACAGAAAGAGAAATGGAAAAACTAATAAAGTTTTTATGAGCAATGAAGGCAGATTCTTGCTCGAATCTATCCCAACAACGCTCTTGAGACAACCTGCAAACTTCGAACAAACGTGAGATAAAGAATAGATAATGATTGCATGCACTAATAACACAACAAAGTTTATATCATTAGTGAATTCAAAACATATAGGCCAACAACTACAGTATTGCTAAACCTAGCTAAGCAAACAAAATTTACCCAACGATCTACTCAGTGCTTCACAATAATATTCAAAAAAGGAACAAGATCACCTCATAATAGAATGGAACACCAAGATAAAATCTCGTACTCCACGATTTCTCCAAAGCTTTTCTTTATTACCAATGGAAGAGGTTGTAGCAACATAATTGCTCCAAGTTCTTCTAGAACAAATGGAATGGAAGCAAGATGAACAATGAGAGAGAGAGAGATGGTAAGCAAATGGTAGCATAACAATACTTAAAGAATGGTGAGAAATGAGTGAGGGAGAGGTCTAATTTATAGTTTGAGAGGCAAAGAGACCCCTCTTGGATCTTTGACAAGTGTCAAAACCCAAGCTCAAGATGAGGCCAAGGAAGGAGGGCGCATAGCTTTTAGGTTTAGATGAGAATAGAAGGTAGGAGTGTGGTGGAGTGGGACATGGTGAGGTTAAGGAAGGCGCATGGGTAAAGAGAGGGGTCCATGCCTAGCCTTAAAACAAATTTCTACTTTTTTCACAAGTTTCCACTTTTTTGCCAGAGATGGGGGCGCAAATCCCCATGAGGGCGTGAGCTAAATTAGAGGAAGTGTGTGTGAGTGTGTGGGACACACTCCAAAGTGATGTTGGAGGCTAGGAAGGGTGCACCTCATGAGGGAGGGGCCCACGACTTGCTTCAAAGCAAGTTACTAACTTTCTCATGGAAGGGGGGCGCAAATCCCAAGAGGGGCGTGAGCCTTTAAGTGAGAGTGTGAGTTAGGGGGTGAATTAAAGGTTGGGAAAGGGGTTGGGTAGGTTAAGATATGTCTCTCTCATCATTATCCACCTTTACTTTACTCCATTTACTCAATTATTACAAAATTGACATTTTTCCCATGTCATGGGTTAACAATTAAAATCGATTTTATTCTGATTAAGACTCCTGGTGGACTAACACCTAGCAAAAGTTGTTCGACTGAGCTGAAACTTGGTCGAAGGGTGTAGGGGTGTCATTCCATTTCTTTTGAGCACAAATACCCCTATCAAGAGCCCAAGGACCTAGTTTTTACAATATCTATCAAAAATTAATTAATTAATTAATTAATTAAATTTCCAACCTGAGGAAATTTTAATTAATTATTTAAAAAAAAAACCTATCTAGACTCGACGGAATTCCGCGAAACTTTTTGAGTTGTCTTACATGGTCATTTACATCATTCGTAAACACTAGCCACTAGAGGATGAATCCATTAGGACGCCTTTCACCACTTTGGAGGTTTTATTAATAGTGAGAGTAAAAAACTCAAGGGAAATTAATAAGGTTGGTTAGGCCAAATTAATAACCCGAGGATAAAAAAACTCAGTGAAAGGAACTCTCCTAATGAAGAAATCCTAAGGTAACCGACCTAATTATGATCCATGCAGACCTATTACATTATTATCCGACGTAGGGAAGCGGAAATTCCAATTACAAAAATGTGTGCTGGAGGCAAAAATTGCCTGGTAGAACCAAATAGTCTCTGACTTGTTAGCATCTGATGATGCATATCTTCATGGTACATGGAGTTGACCCCCTAGTTGAATAGGTGGTCAACAGTGGGTAAATAAAAATAAAACAGAAAATTAAATCTAGATCTAGCCTTCAGGATATTGAATAGATGGCAAAGCCAATCTCTTTGCAAGAAGTGGAAAAAATACAAAAAATATTTACACTTTACAAAAAAAAAATTAAGTGGAGAGAATGCAAGTCCAAGAGACTCTCTTGGGCTGCTTACAATGTTTAGAAAGTGAAGTAGAGAAGAGGGTTTGGCACCAAGACCCTTGGATGTCTCCTTGAGTGTTTTGGAGCCAAAAATATGTAGAAATCCTCTTCTAACCTGCAAAAACCTGCAAAAAAAACAAGATTCTCTTGCTGGAAATTGCTTAAATAAATTGGAGTAGATTATTTTATATCATCATAATGAACATAAATATTTAAATAAAAATTTATGAACATAAAAAGAGAGATTAGATTGCAGATTTATATGAAAATAATGCTGGAAACTGATAGATATGTGGCTGAAAATAAAAACAGAAAATATAAAAGCTTTAGATGGCTGAAAAAGATGGATTTCTAGATTTGAAATCCACTCCTCCAAGCCTTTAGTAACCTGCAAATTTTTGTAAATCTTATTACAAAATACAAAGAAGGTGAGTGTGATCTTATAACTTGCAAAATACTTTCCAAATCAATTAGAAACAACTCACAAAGGCTAATAGTAAGACTACTACTAATCTATCCCAAGCAAAATACTTTGCTTGGTGTTAGTACTGAGAGTCACCCTTCGACTGCAAGAGGATAAGCCTAGTACCCATCGAAATATTTGTGGATTAAAAGGGTGTGAGTGGGTGAGTCAGTGAGACTTTAAGGAAATGAAAGACAATGGAGATCATTGCAGATCAGTGATGGGCTATGGAGTCATAAACAGTCTGCTCAATGAAGGCATTTAAGCTCCCTATCAGACAAAGGATTTAAATGGTGGTGGGAAGGAGAAAGACAGAAAGTGTCTAAATGATAAACCATAAAAAATGGGCAAGATGACAACAGATCCTCTACCGCCTCAGGAATCCATAAATCAGGTGGTTTACAACGCTCTAGACAAGAAGAAAAACATAGGACGTCCGCTGAACCATGAAAGATGGGCATGACGACAACAGATCCTCCATCGCCTCAGGAATCCATAAATCAGAGAGATTACATTCAGATAGGAACGAGAAACATAAACATCTGTTGAACCATGAAAGATGGGCATGACGGCAACGGATCCTCCATCGCGTCAGGAATCCATAAATCAGAGGGATTACATTCAGACAGGAACAAGAAACAGAAACGTCTGCTGAACCATGAAAGATGTGCATGACGACAACAGATTCTCCATCGCCTCAGGAATCCATAAATCAAATAGATTACATTCAGACAGGAACGAGAAACAGAAACGTCTGCTGAACCATGAAAGATAGGCATGACGGCAAAAGATCCTCCATTGCCTCAGGAATCCATAAATCAGAGAGATTACATCTAGACAAGAAAGAGAAACAGAAAATGAAAACTAAGAAGACGGTCTGATATAACAACTTAAAGGAATCTTCATTAACATAACAATTTACAATCAAGGCCCTCAGGCTTACAACAAAAATACAGTCATACCAACTCTCAAAGATTTCCTCCGGTCTCGGCCAAAACTACCCCCCCTTTTCAAAATCTAAACTGATCTATTTTATATTGGTTCTATTCAACACTGCGAGGAGTGTGATCTGGCCATTCCATTCAAAGCTTTATGTCTAAGAAGTCTTTTGTCAGACTACGTGCATCCTTCTATAAGACGCNCATGGGTCTTCAGGAAAATCCATCCACAGGAGTACCTCGGGCTGACAGTTCAGTCTCCATGGCCAGACCTCCCATGCCTTCCATTTATGGAGTGAGTCGAGGTTTCAACAACCAGCTCTTCCTTCCTTTAACTGCTTTTCCTCGGTGACTCAACGAGACTTAATGGTCAGGGGACGGCCACGCGTTGCTCTCGGACGCTATATGAGCACGTGATTGCTGGGCCGTCAAAAGCGGTTTGGATTCAAACTGCTTTTGGGCCCGCAATCCATCACCTTTCACCACGTATCCCTTTTGACTTACCATGGTTTCAATTGCGGGACCACTCAAGAAAATTATCGCCTAATCACCTTCGACCCCGCAATGGAGCGTGGCCGCTGATCTTGCGATCTGGGATGAGGCTCTTCGATCAACGACTCAACTCTGGCGCTTTCAAACCGATGGATCGGATCTACCCATTTCAAACCAACGGTCCTGATTTGCTTCCCGATTCGGGCTTCGGGGTTTTAAATTTTCAAACTTCATTTTCCTCCAAGCAAATCCTTTGGAGCTAAGGATCTGACGACGCGTGGCTTCCATAGATCAACGCTCGAGATCCCTTCGGGTCTCCAGACTCCGGAGAAATCAAATCTCAAACTCGGGCTTCCACCATGTGCTTTTACTTGGAGGTAGGGATCTTATGACGCGTGGCTCTTGCAGATTAGCGGCTGAGATTCTTTCGGGTCTCCCAACTTCGGGAATCTCAAAACTCAACCTCGTCTTTCCCTCGAAGTTCACGGATTTCTGCCGCGTGTCCTTGTTGATGGATGGTCTTGATTTACTTCGGAACTTCGACACTTCGGCGCTTCAGGACTTCGACACACTTCTCACTTCAAAACTGTCGAAGCTCATTTCCCCGAACACTTGGATCGGATGGCACCTATCCCCCTAAAGATCAACGGCTCATGCTCGCTCCGAGCCTTGGGACTTCGGACCATTTTCTCTGGCGCTATACTTCGCGCAATTTTGGAATTCTGAATGCCCGTGAGCCATTGATCTGAGCTACTCTTGGAATCTCTGTCGCTGAAAGATTAAAACTGCTTGATGCTTTCGTTTCAAGCCCGAAATGGACTGTTATGAAAGCTGCGCTTTGTGTCCATGGCTGAGACCTACATGAACAAGGATTTGGACACCCTGCGACCCTTTGATAGCTTTATGTTATAACATTTGGCTCCACAGGGGATGACATTCTCCTTGTGAGCTGCCAAGAACACACAGTTCCAGTGCCTTAGCTGTTGGGCTATGGAGTCGACCTCAAAAAATTCACTGAAGAAAACAGGGAGATATGTACACTACTCTACTTACCAAAAGAAAGAAAACACACATGCTCCAGAAGGAGCTTATTTATGTACAAACCTACACTGACTAATTTTTACAACGTCCTAGGTGAAAGCAAACTTCCACCATAGCCACCCAAGTAACTTCCTCATGGAAATTTTTCTCACTCTGTCACTGATCAACAAAGGATAATGGAAACGTGACAGCGAAATAATTACATTTTTCAGATTACCCTCCAATGATGGAGGTGAGATAAGGCTTGGGGGCTTCAATACATGGAGAAAATGCAATTCCATGTACTCCCTCACGGGATCATAAAATAGGTGATAAAACTTTATGGGTCGATAAAAGAAAACCTGCTCTGATTTACAACTGCTCACATCTGGTTGAAGGTCTGTGGAAAGCGTAGGTGAGAGAAAGGCTGATGCAGGCTGCTGATCCACTTCTCTCTTGTTTGCTCTGATAACATCTGCTAGCTGTTGGAGAGAAATAACCTCATGTATATCAATGGATGGCTCTTTATCATTATTATGCTGCTCTTGGTAAAAGCTTTCACCTTCATAAGAAGGCTGGATGTTGATGCCTTTCTCTTCGATAAATACCTCAACATCTTCATCATTGTCTCCGTAATGACCAAATAGAGGAGTCTTGAATTACATGCCAAGAGGTATCTTCTGCCCAACATGAGAAAACTGCTCATCATTATTAAACACAGGTTGCCTTTCAAGATTCAATCCAGGAAGCAATATCTTATCATCATCATATGAGTCAAAAGAAGGCTGCTCATATCTAGGCTTTTAAAAGGCAGGGCTACAAAGAACATCAACTTCCAGAACAGACTCAATCTCTGCTCTTTCCTTATTGAGACAACAAACACAGTTTTCATCAGATGTAGATGAATAGGGAAGAGAAAAATTTGATTCCTTATCCAAGGCATCTTCTTCATTCTCACAGCCTTCATAAGAAACAACTATATCATGAACACAGTCTTTATATTCCTCGCAACAACTATGATAAATAAACTCAGAGGAATAAAACTTTTGACAGTGCCTATTGAAAGCTGCATGAAACTCTTCGAGTGAAGAAACGCTAGAAGGCTCAAGAGATTGATACCAATCATGAGCATCTCCATGACGAGAGAACATAAACAACTTCATACGTATGTCTTCATGTTGGATGTTAAGCTGCTGCATCAAAGCATGAAATTCTATAACATGTTCAAGAGGGCTGTCATTCTTACCTTCGTAAAATCTTGGCAGCAGGTCATGCCATTCATCAACTAGAGGCACGGGATGTGGATAACCAGTTATGGCTGAGAAATTGAATGGGGAAAACCTCTTGGCCAGGATAACCTCCATAGCCATTTGATTTGTCTCCTTTTGATGGAGTCACCAACAGATTCTGCACAGTGGAGTCGCCAATAGATTTTCAAATAGTGGAGTTGCCATGGTGAAAGATAGGCAGTCAGAACAATGTGTCCAGCTTCAGTTCACCATCTGAAATCGGATCTATTCGTTGTCGTTCTCCAGGGAAGATATCTTCACTTCCGTCCCCGACAACGATGCCATGAATGTTAGCACTGAGAGTCACCATCCGACTGCAAGAGGATAAGCCCAGTACCCATCAAAATATTTGTGGATTAAAAGGGTGTGAGTGGGTGAGTCAGTGAGACTTTAAGGAAAGGAAAGACAATGGAGATCACTGCAAATCAATGATGGACCATTGGGCTATGGAGTCATAAACACTTTGCTCAATGAAGGAATTTAAGCTCCCTATCAGACAAAGGATTTAAATGGTGGTGGGAAGGAGAAAGGAAGAAAGTGTCTGAATGATAAACCATAAAAAATGGGCAAGATGACAGTAGATCCTCTACCACCTCAGGAATCCAGAAATCAAGGGGTTTACAACACTCCAGACAAGAAGAAAAACATAGGACGTCTGTTGAACCATGAAAGATGGGCATGACGGTAACAAATCCTCCATCGCCTCAGCAATCCATAAATCAGAGAGATTACGTTCAGACAGGAATGAGAAACAAAAACGTTTGCTGAATCATGAAAGATGGGCATGACGGCAACAGATCCTCCATCGACTTAGGAATCCATAAATCAAAGAGATTACATTCAGACAGGAACGAGAAACAAAAACGTCTGCTGAACCATGAAAGATGGGCATGACAGCAACAGATCCTCCATCGCCTCAGGAATCCATAAATCAGAGAGATTACATCCAGACAAGAAAGAGAAACATAAAATGAAAACTAAGAAGACGGTCTGATATAACAACTTAAAGGAATCTTCATTAACATAACAATTTACAATCCAGGCCCTCAGGCTTACAACAAAAATACAGTCATAACAACTCTCAAAGCTTTCCCCTGGTCTGGGCCAAAACTACCCCCCCTTTTCAAAATCTAAACTGATCTATTTTATATCGGCTCTGTTCACCACTGCGAGGAGTGTGATCTGGCCATTCCATTCAAAGCTTTACGTCTAAGAAGCATGTTATCCCCGATATCTAGGGATAACTAGGAGATCATGTCTCGAGGCCCACATGGTCCTAGACATGGAGTATGAGAGCAGATTGACTTGAGCATGGCCCTTGAGGGCCCATCTTTTCTTCTTCTCAGCCAGACTTGTCCTACC
>ML791838.1:18639-31256 GCA_009831015.1 Picea engelmannii
AATTGCATTTGATCATTAGCTCATATATGTATATTTGAAAGATAGTCTTAAATGCTTATGAAGTACTAACCCACTGCAAGCACACATTCTAGTTGTATTTGTCTTGTCTCGCAAACAGGTGCATCATCAGTGGATTGTTCTCTCTGACTATCTCTCCTTGGGCAGCAATCTGTGAAAGGGAACATCTTTGACTTGGTCCTTTACCTTTTGGCCTTTCTTTAACCCAGATTGCCTTAGGGATGTCTCCCTTGGACTAGCCCTCCTAAATAGAAAGAGCTCCCCATCGAGGTGACAGTGGGTGGGGAAGCTCCTGTTTCGCCGGTTTCAAGCCCTGACTCAAGCTTTCCAACCTTTCCTACAAACCGTGCGATAACAAAGCCTTCTGTCAGACTGCACGTGCATCCTTCTGTCAGACGCGAACTTAGATCAGTATGGGTCTGCAGGAAAATTCGTCCATAGGGGTACCTCGAGTTGACAATTCAGTCTCCACGGCCAGACCTCCCATGCCTTCCATTTATGGAGTGAGCCGAGGTTTCAACCACCAACTCTTCCTTCCATTAACTGCTTTTCCTCAGGGAATCAACGAGACTAAATGGTCAGGGGACGGCCACGCGTTGCTCTCGGACGCTATATGAGCACGTGATTGCGGGGCCGTCAAAAGAGGTTTGGATTCAGACCGCTTTTGGGCCCACAATCCATCACCTTTCGCCACGTATCACTTTTGACTTACAATGGTTTCAATTGCGGGACCGCTCAAGAAAATTATTGCCCGAGCACCTTCCGACCCTGCAATGGAGCATGGCTGCTGATATTGCGATCTGGAATGAGGCCCTTTGATCAACGACTCAGCTTTGGCGCTTTCAAACCGACTGATCAGATCAACCCATTTCAAACCAATGGTCTTGATTTGCTTCGCGATTCGGGCTTCAGGGTTTTCAATTTTCAAACTTCATTTTCCTCCAAGCAAATCCTCTAGAGCTAAGGATCTAACGACGCATGGCTTCCATAGATCAACGGTCGAGATCCCTTCGGGTCTCCGGACTTCGGAGAAATCAAATCTCAAACATGGGCTTCCTCCATGTGCTTTTACCCAGAGCTAGGGATTTGATGACGCGTGGCTCTTGCAGATCAGCGGCTGAGATTCTTTCGAGTCTCCGGACTTCGGGAAACTCAAAACTCAACCTCGTCTTTCCCTCGAAGTTCATGGATTTATGCCGTGTGTCCTCGTTGATGGATGGTCCCGATTTACTTCGGTACTTCGGCACTTCGGCGCTTCAGGACTTCGACGCACTTCTCACTTTAAAATTGTCGAAGCTCATTCCCCGAACACTTGGATCGGATGCCACTTGTCCCCCTCAAGATCAACGACTCATGCTCGCTTCGAGCCTTGGGACTTCAGACCATTTGCTCTGGCGCTATACTTCGCGCAATTTGTGAATTTTGAATGCCCGTGAGCCACTGATTTGAGCTGCTCCTGGAATCTTTGTGACTGAAAGATTAAAATTGCTTGATGCTTTCGTTTCAAGCCCGAGATGGACTGTTATGAAAGTTGCGCTTTGTGTCCATGGCTGCGACCCGTGTGAACAAGGATTTGGATGCCCTGCGACCCTTTGACAACTTTATGTGATAACACTTGGGTCTTGAAGTAAAATTGCAAGCCAAGAAATACAAATGAAATAAATTACAACAATATTTACTCATAAACAATAAACAATGGCTCCAGGAGAGAGATGGGAGAGATTTTGGCATAGTAGAGTTGCTGTGAGAATATATGTCAAAATGAGAGGGGGTAGGCTTTCTTTTATATGAGAGAGAGAGGAAAGACCCCTCTTGGATGAGCTCCAAGTGTCACTCATGTAAGGGAGAGAGACAAAGTCAAGCAGGGTGCACTTTTAGGGTTTTAGTAGTGGTTAGGGTTTGAGAGGTGAGAGGGGAAGGCGAAAAACACCTTTTCCTTTCACCCAATATAAAGTTAGTTTCAAGGAGGTGCGTACTTAGGGTTTTGGCTACCCTCTTACTTTAATTTTTGTTTTCCCATGTGTTCATGAGCAAGGTGGGCACACTTTTAGCTAGGGAGTTACCACTTTTGTTTGTGGGCTTAGCAAGGGGGGCCTTCTAAGTGGAAAATCACTTTTCCAACTTAGGAAATACACTAGAAATCATTTCCCCACTTTAATCATTTTTACAATATTTGGCTTTTTTACCTTAGCCAATTAAATGCTGACTTTTGACTGACTCTGAATCCTCATGGACAATGACCTAGCAAAACTTGTCTAATTGAGCTGAAACTTGGTCCAAGGGTTTAGTGGGTCATCTGCCATTTGATTTGAGTACCCACACCCCTATACAAAATCCCCAACGACCAAATTTTTACATTTTACATAAAAAATAATTAAAATTCTCATTAAATGGAAAATTTTAATAATTAAAAAAAACCTATCAAAACTCAATGAAATTCCACAAGACTCTAGAAGATGTCTAGCATGGTCATTTACAATATTTCTAAACCTTAGTCACCCCCTGGGCTCGATCATTATAACACGTTTCACCACTTTGGAGGATTTTGTGAGTGAAAAGCTCAAGGATAATTAAAATTGCCTGGTAGGCAAGATTAATTACCTGAAGGAAAAAAACACTTGATGAAAGGACTTCCCTAATGATAAATTCCTAGGCAACTAACTAAAATTTGACTCATGCTGACCTATTACATTATTATCCCACGTAGGGGAGCGAACATTCTGATTACATAGAAAGACGTGTTGGGGGGAAATTTTTCCCTGCTGAGCCATAAGTCTTCAAAATATGTCGTACCGCAAGGTACATAGCTTCATGGTATATGACGTTGACACCTAGTTGAAACAGGTGGTCAACATATGCCTTTGTAGAGGGCGAGTCGCACCTTGGCATAGATGCCATTGTTACCTTGTCCATTCATTTCCTTTTATTTTTAGCTTCATTGCTTTTGATCTTTTGTTTTTATGCTTCAATGGAAGAGTCGATGGACACTGTCCTGGCTTGGTAACTGTTGCCGCCTTATACACACCTGGGCTATTGTGGAAGAAATCTTCAATCCACTTGGTGTGTCCTTGGGGGCAAGTCTCGAGTCAAGGTGTTGTCACATGATCCTCAACTCCTCCGTCTAGGCCAACTCCTAGTGAAGCCAAGGGGGGTAGTCCCTATGAAAAAGAATCTAAGGCTTTTTACTCTATGAAGTTGAAAAACAAATTTATTCTAGGAGTTTATTTGAAATCACAAGATTTAATATAGCAGCATAATTTACTCAAAGGATACAACCTTTGAAAAGCTCATAAATGTTAATCATTCACCACATGTTTCAAATGGAAATAACTTTAAACCAGTTGAAGTAAAGATAAGTTGACAAAAATAAATAAAAGGTAGACCAGTGCCAGATAAATGTAAAATGTGATGTGATGAAAATGCCGCGTTAATTTTATCTTGAGAATTTTATTAAGGGATTTGGGAGTTTTAACAAGTCTTTGAATCCATGAAGTAGGGATTGAAGTCGGGGTTCCCACTCTTTGTGTGAAAAAGTGAATTTGGCCTCCTTGCTTGTTATTCGGCAATCTTATAGACGTGTCAACAGGGTGTGTCGTAGGTCCAAAAAGAGGATAGAATCCCCCCTGACTTAACACACTCCACCCAGATGCAGATGTCTTAGATGAATAACTCAGTAAAAAGATTTCCCTAGTTAAACTAGCAAGCATTGCTCAAATCCGTTTCTGGGTCTCCAAAGCCACTTGAGCGTAGCATTGGGATTGCATACACGGTTGAACAACTTGGGTTTATTCTAATATTTGCAAAAGATAAACTAAGCTAACAACTAGTATTCTATGAAAGCAAAACCAAAACTTTGTGATTGATTTTATGACTTCAATTTAGTGATGTGAATTGATTTTATCTTTTTTGAGCACAATTAAAACTAAAAGTTAAGCAAATAACGTGAGAAACAACCCCGAGGAAAAAAAAGAAAAACCACATGTTTCCTCTCCAGGAGCAGGGGAAACGAAAAAAACGGAGCTTTGTGGCCCGCAAACGTTAATACGCCTTCTACATTACTTTCTTTTTGGGCTTTGGATCCTTATAGAGACGGATCGATAATCTAACTATGTACAAAAGGGACTCCTTGAGTTTTGGTTTTCAAAGGCCGGATCTTGGAGTGAAAAATCTTCGATCTTGGATCCTGAAGAGGTCAAAATCTTCCTTGTATCGAGATGGACCTACAAAAAACCAAGAAGGAAAAGTTATTAGGATGAGCAGAAAATGGCATGCAAACAAGAATTAAAAGTAGAAATTTTGTAAGGCTTTTTCGTAAGAAATTTAGGCACTAAAAAGACAATTTTTTGGGACTTTTTTAAAGACTTGAAGAGACTAAGTAAGTCCTCTTTTGAGTATTTCTGTTCGCTGTCCTAAAACAGAAAGTTAGAATACTCAAATGACTAGATCTTTAAAGAAAAGCAAACAACAACTTTTACATAGAAATTTTGCAAAAAAATTCAGAAAATTGCTTAATAAAACTAGATCTAGGCTTAGAATTAGCAATAAATTCAGAAATAGATCTAGATCTTGCATGCAAACACTAGAAAGAGGATAATGACTTAAAATTGAATCTAGTTATACATGCAATCCAAGAAAGAGAGGAGGAAGATTTTTTTTTATTTTGTGGAGCCTTTGCTTGAGCCTCAAGAACCCTTGGGCAATGGAATCTTTCTTTGGTGTGAAGAAGAGGGAGGAAGTTTTCTGAAGTGATTCATGAGAAAACAAGGGAGCAAGCAAACTTCTTTGATTCTCCAAAAGGTTGGCCTTTCACACTCCAAGCTTCTGACAAGTACCTGCAAATAAAGGTGTTTCCTACAAGAGAGGCTTTGTTCCACGTTAGTTTAAACAAAAACCCAACATGAGAATATAAGCATCAAATGCATCAAACAAATATATAGCCTAACAAACAAGTAGAACCATATATTCTAATTGGATAACAATATCCTTACCATAGCCACCATGCAAATACAAGAAAGAAACTTGAAATGATATTACCTCATAAGCTAACAATCCATCCACACATGTGATTCCAAACACCAATATTGACCTCCAAAGTCTTTTGATTCAATATAGAAAAGATTACAACAATGAATAGCAAGGACACCCAAACTCCAACTAACTAGAAGGAGAGGGGTCACCTTCTATTTATTACACTCCGGGTGATAATCCCAAGAGAGGATGCGCTAGTGCATGAGGGAGTGGCGCATGTGATGAGGGAGTGGCGCATAGAGTGAAAAGGAGATGAAGTGAGGTGAGGTGGATTGGAGTGGAGTGATGTGAGGTGGAGTGAGGTGGAGTGTGAGTGTAGTGTGAGGTCGAGTGCTAGCATAGGGATGTGCGCCCTTCCTCCTAAATGCGCCACCTCTGATAAGTGGGTTGAGTTCCATCTTTGGGATCTCCTCCCATGTCCATGTCACTAAACAAGTCACCTTCCTCTCCAGTGAACTCGCCCAAGCTTTGAGTTGACTGAGAACCAAGGAAAAACATATCCCCAACATGTTTCCTAATTTTTATCATTTTTTCTAAAATTTAGGGAATTTAATTAAATGACCCTTTTCTGTCTTTTTTCGAGATAAATACACTTTTTAGTGATAAAAATCACTTTTTTGCCTAGACAGAAGGGGAATAGGGGTCTAAAGGGTGATCTGGCTTAGAAAACAAGCACAAACATGACATCTGACAATGATTGATGCCATATTTTTACAATTTATTGACTTTACATTAAAAAATTTCCGTTTTGCGGGAAATTTATCGTAATGTCCCCACTTTGGGACATCATTACATTGCAAAGGTTTATGATGGCCAGAGTAGCCAGATGGATGTTATAGCATGTACAGGGGTTATTGAGAGGCATTTTGGGATTATTCTGCACAGGTTGGCTTTGGTTTCGTTGTATTCCGACGATTTCCATGATTTTGAGTATTTTGCAGTGTTACCAACATCGACAATGGGAAAATATCGCCGAGGGTCCGAAAATGAAAATATCGGCAAAATCGGGGAAAATATTGGTAAATATCGGAGAATGTCGTAAGAACGAAAAAAATACAAAAATATTCATTTTTTTTCAAATTTTTAAATATCTAAAGCATCAACAACATCAAATAAATGCATTTCCACATAAATATGAAAAGAGAGCTCATATATAAGATGTATAAGATGTCTAGTAAACTCGAATACATCACAGTCTACAGACCAACAGTGAATCATGTCCTAAGTCTAAAGCCTCAAAATATCATCAAAAATTATAATAAGTGACAAATGTATCTCATCATCATGAGTCATCTACAATGAAATCAAATAAATTCTAATGATTCGTTCTGCCCCTTTTACGGGAAAATGTGATAGCTTTTATTCTAGAGGAAGAAGCCCCTGGGGCTGGCACTTGACTTTGACGTCCTGTAGAAGAAGCAGGGGCTAGACTCTGGTGTCTTCTACTGGTGCTACTGCCAAGTACAACTCCCTCTGTCTGAGTTTGTGAAGATGGTGGAGGACTCTGCTCTATAACATCCCCCTCCGCGTCCTCCTCCTCTGCTATTGCCCGCTTGACCTGCTGTTGTATCCAATCAGGCATCGATTCCAAGATAGGCCTCTCAGACTCAACCCTCCATTCAACACTGGTGTCAATCCCATCCAACGAAATGGCGTCCAAATAAGGTGTTTTCTAAATCTGCCTCACCAACAATCGGAGATTGTAGTAGACATATACCATGTCATTGAGGCACTGAGATTCCAACCTGTTTGAGGGCCATAAATTATAAATTAATAATAATATTATAATTATAATGAATTAAATCTTTAATTTGAAAATTTGTAACCTATTGTGCTTCTTGTTGTGTATTTTATTGAATGCACTCCAGTTGCGCTCGCATCCTGAAGAGCTACATGTTTGGCTAAGCACCTGAATGGAAAGTTTTTGTAGATGGGGTACTCTACCACCATAGCTTGTCCACCAAGCATCTACAACAAATCAGAGAAACATAAGAAAAGACATTGATATTTGAAAGTTAAAAGTTGAAAGAAAAGACATTGAAAGTTGAAATTTGAAATTTAGTGAAGTTTACCTGGCATTTTGGTCTTCCTATCAGCTATAGCCATCTGAAAGCCAAAAGTCCCACCAGACATCCTGTATATTTCCATTTCTTTGGAAATCTCTATGCGTTCTTCATGACTTAGCACCATTCTCTCAACACATGTGAGGAATCCTTCCATAACCTCAACATCAAATCTAAAACCACATGAGTAAGAGAATGCGGGATTGAGGTAAATCCTTGCAGCATGAATCGGGCGATGAAGTGTATTGTTCCATCGCTGATCAATCACTCCCCATATCTGTAGTTGTCTCTGAAATCCATCATCTCCCTTGTCATCATGGTAGGCACAGATGGCTTCTTTGGCCCTATCCATGGCCTCATACAAGTAGCCCATTGTGGGCTTGTCTCCATCAACCAATCGAAGAACCTTTACCAAAGGTTCGCTAATGGCAACCACCTCCTCCTCTCCCACCCAAAAGCTCTCCTGGTATGACACAAGCCTACATATGGCCTCCCCCTCCGGTTTACGGCTAAATGATAAATCATCCCACTCATGTGAAGCAAACATCGTCTCCAGGTCCCGCATACAAACCAAGATAGATCGAAGAGATATGAAGCTAGTGGCAAAGCGCGTGATTGCAGGACACACCAACTCCCTGTTATTTGTGAATCTTCTCATCAAGCTAAGCACAGATGCATGATTATATATGAATTTTGTGATGCTCTTAGCCGAATCAACAATGTCCTTGATATAAGGAATTTTTCCCATATCCTCTAAAATCAAATCTATACCATGTGCAACACAAGGAGTTCAAAACAATGTAGGATACCTCTGCATAAGCATCCTACCTGCAACAACATAGTTAGCAACGTTGTCCGTTATGACTTGGACAACATGTTGTGGACCCACCTCCCGAATGAACTCATCCAATAAGTCACATAACAATGTTGCATCTTTAACATGTGTAGATGCATCAACAAATTTAACAAACATTGACTCGTTGGGAAAATTAACCAAGAAGTTAAGAAGTGTCCTACCCTTCTGGTCTGTCCAACCATCTGACATCACGGTGCATCTAGTGATTTCCCATGATGCCTTAAGCTATTCCAATCTACTAGCACAATCAATCTTTTCATTCTGAAGGATAGGCCCTTTCAACTCCTCATAGGTAGGGGCCTTGTACCTCGGGCCAACAACAACAACTGCATCAAACATTGGTTGATAGAATGGGTTGTTCTTGGCAATGTTAAAAGGAATGTCACTCCATAAGAAACACTTACCCACCAACTTATTAGCCTCTTCCTTCTCCTTTTGTTTTACCATTGACTTGATAGAAGGTTGTGCACCAGATGTGGTTCTAGAAACAAAATACGATGAGGTAGAAGGTGGAATTGAAGTTGCCGAACTTCCCTCCTCAGATATTCCAACTGTCCTTGCAAATTGAGCTTTCTTGGCTTTGTTGTAATCTCTGGTGAAACCCAAATTCTCAAGTGCTTTGTTGGCAATATGCATGATTTCCGGGGTTGAATTTGGGCAAATATCCACTTCATGTCCTGGGATTCTTGCAAGGTGGTATTTCAGCCGGGTAATTCCCCCCATCATTCTCACCTTACACAACTTCCAATACAAAGTTTGTCGATTAAAACTCCCCTCGGGATCACCATATTTCCACATAACATCCAATTTTCTCGGCATTTTTAATCTTCAAGTGATGAAACCTAGGGCACAAAAATAGTGGAAAAAAATTAAAATCACCATTTAACTGTAAACTGTAATAGTAAATTACTAAATACAAATGTTCAAAATGGGGGAAAAGTTGAAAATTGATAAATGAAAAAAATTAAAAAAAACCTATCATAAATTTGCAAGAATATAAAAAAAACTGTTGGAAATCAATCCACACTCCAAAATAATTTTATGGCAGCTAAACACAACAGTCCCTAACTACCAAGATGAAGGATACATAGAAAATATTAAATAAATAAATAAATAAATAAATAAATGGTACAAACTGTTGCCCATACCTGCAAATGTGCACTTGCTTGAGAGAAATCAATCCCAACTTCACAATAAACAGGTTATAGTGCTCAAAATCTCCCTCCTCCTCGTCTTTGGCTGAAGGCAAACTCACCCTTTTCTCCTTTGCTCTCCAAACCCCACACTTCACTTGCAAAATGACAAAAAAAAAAGTGAAAATCGGGCTTTATTTTCGGCCCTGTCCACGTGCTGAGATATTTTCGATCGTAGCGCGTTATTATCGCGCTATCTACGATATTATCGCGATATTTTCAAAGTGCCCAAAATATCGTGATATTTTCCTCGATAATATCGCCGAGATTCGTTTTGCCGATAATATCGCCAATATTGCGATGTTGGTAACAGAGGTATTTTGAGCTATAAGTTAATTAAATTCACTGAAGAGGTCATTTTGGGCACTTTACATGGAGTAACCTCTCAGTGTAATAGCTCATTGGAATCGGGAGGTGAAACACTACAGGATGGGATGGTTAGAAGTGACTTTCAGTGGCCAGGGAAGCCACAAGGAGAGATAAGGCGCTTTTCAGAGGTAAAAAGGTTAATTAATTAATTAAAGTGATTTAATTAATTAATTAATAGTAATAAAATGAAAGTCACTTTGGAGGGAGAAGGTGAGTAGGAAGTATAAAGGAAAGGCAAGGGCCTCTATTCATTCATTCATGTATGTCTATCATTTTGATATCTGGCTTCTAGCTAGAGGGCCCATCTCTTGGGGGTTTTGAGGGTTTTGACTTAACAAACCCTAGAGGACGATTCGGTGGTGAAAGATTCCACCTAGTTTGTCCCAAGCTTGGTCTTGGAGATGCAATACTCTCCCACACCATTCTAGTTCCAGATCTACTCAGTTGCAGGAGGATTCTACATCAGTTACAGGTGCAGAGAGAGAGAGAGGGGGCACCCATTGTGGGTTTCTAGCAAGAGGGGCGCACCATCCATTGAGGGAGAATTCGATCTAGCTGAGGAGAAGAGATTTTGGGAATTCCAGGTATTGGGTTTCCTTTGCAAGTGTCATAACATTATTCTTGGTGGTTTCCAGAGGTATTTTGGTGGAGGATTCATTTGTATTGAGAGTGGGATGATTTCCCAAGAGGAGGGCGCACCACACTTTGGAGGGTGGCTAGCTCCATGGGTCTAGCAAGTATTTTGCCTAGTTGAGCACTTGGGTTTCCATTGCCGTGCCCCGATCTATCATTCTAGTGGATTGGTGGAGCTGTTGGAGGCCTCGAGGAGGGAAGCCGAATTATCTAGGGTTTCAGGCATCTAGGGGGGCGCACCATTCCTTGGAGGAGATTCAGATCCATAGGGTTTGAGAGGGATCTTGGAGATTTGAGCACCTGGGTTGTTCTTGCAGTGACCCGATCTACTATTCCCCTCACTTTGGACTCATTTGGAGGCTTCCTTCAGTTGGGCTGAATTATTGAGGAGCTTCAGCATTCCAACAAGGCGTGGCATCTTCCAGCTTGAGGGTTTAGCATTTCTTACGGCCCAAATATAGTCTTGCATTGGTCTTCAATGAGTATTCGGCCTTGGGAGGCTTGTGGCATCTTCTATTGGAGCATTTTGTAGCAGCTCCTATCTTCTATTGTCTTTATTGGAGCCATTTGATGTGCATTCCAGAGTGGCATCTCATTGTATCAGGTTCTTGCTTCTATTTATGAAATAAAGATCAGATCTACAGTGTTTTGGGGCTTATCTATCATATTGTTGGTCTTACATATGGTTGAGGTTGTTAGAATATAGAAGATGGTGTGCTCGTTTTACCATTGATGATACTTTCGTCACCCAACCATAGGTCGAAGCCTCCCTCCGAGCACCTTAACCTTGACTGAGAATTACTCCGGAAGCAAACCCTGGGCTAGATAGCCAAACAAAGAGTAGTGCACCAATCCCCAAGGATAGCGCATCACAAAAGGCTGATCAGATGTTCCAAACCCTAGCCAAGAGATATTCAAGCCAATACTGAGAACTTGCTGCTGCTGTAGCTGCACCTGCAACTCTCCTCCAAACCTGCGCACAAGACTACAACTGCAGTGCGCACCAACAGGGAAAACTGCAATTCTAAGATGCTATAAATGAGAACTGGCGCCCTGTATTTATAGTAGTCCTGCCAGTTTTGCTGGGGCCGACTTCTCCTTCTGGGTATGTGTCTGCTCAGTATATTATTATTATTATTTCTGGCCGACTTCTTCTCTTGGAGGCTAATAGCCTAATATAAATTATCTTCTTGAGCCGACAAGGCTTCTAGGGTTATTAGCCAACTCATTAGGGTTTCTCTTGCTTCCCGGAGTCTTCTATTCTCATCAGGTTCACACGTGGAGGTAAATACCTCCCGCAGCTACCATAATATTAACACTCCCTCCTAGCTAGAGAGGTATTTATAGGTAATGGACTTGAGCACAAAATATACCATTTACCCGGTAGCATCAATATAGTAAAAGGCTCACCATTACCTATACCCGGTAGCATCAATATAGATCATGAGCATCACCATCATCATCAGCTGCATCATCTCTTGAAACCATACTTCATCTGAGTAGTTAGATATGATGTTGGATAAGTCACTCTCACCATGGAGTGATACAAGAGGGGTAAAAGGCTCTGAACTATTTTCCGTCTGGAAAACCTCTGTTCATCATTCATCTGAATGATCATTATCTCCAATAAACTGATGATAGTCTTCAAGACTTAGAACAAGGATAGAACACACTTGTGTCTATTCATAGTAATACATAACTACAATCCAGTGGTTAACTACCACATCAAGTAACACACAAGTACTTGATCAACAACGTGTGGTTGCGAACAGTGAAACATATTCACCACAGTAGTCCTCGTCTACTGTCATACAATGTTATGATATATGATGAATTATTTGGGCTAATCTTTCACTCACATCTGTGAGCTCTGAAAGAGTATTTGCCTCGCGAATAGTGGACACATCCACCACAGTAGTTCACATCTGTTGTCAAACATCTGATAGCAACCTGCATAGAAACAATGTTATGATAAAAATTGAATCATCTGGGCCAATCTTTCACTCACGTCTGTGAGATCTGAAAGAGTGTCTACCCTCAGTATAGAATATCAACAATAATCATCTGGTGCCATCTTGCATAGAAAATACTGTTAAAGATAAATTGAATCCTCTGGGCAGATCTTTCACTCACGTTTGTGAGATCTGAAAGAATGTCTGGCCTCATCAGCAATGGGCTATTTGCCGTATTCTTCACAAACAAGGAAGAAAGATTATTTCTGATTTCTGAACCTGGACCATTTCTTACCCTGGGCCATTCCTCCGACACTAAACAAAGTGTAACCTGGAGAGAATGAGTCCGCCCTAAGAAATGTTTGGACCATTCCTTACCCTGGGCCATTCCTCCGACACTAAACAAAGTGTAACCTGGAGAGAATGAGTCTTCCCTAAGGAATGACTGTCCTGGACTATTCCCCACCCTGGGCCATTCTTCCGACACTAAACAAAGTGTAACCTG
>ML791838.1:64197-84295 GCA_009831015.1 Picea engelmannii
TAGGGCTTGATCATCATCTCTTGCTAGTAACGCTTCACGGTTAGCTACTCTTGTCTCTTCTTGAATGCATTCTTCCCATAGACCATCAAACTTTAGTTTCTCCGTTCTGGCACAAATCGTTTGGGTGGATGCATCCCAAGGTCTTGTGAGACCATTTAGGGTCGTCATTATAAGTTCGTCTTCGTCTATAGTATCTCCAATTGCTTCTAGTTGTTCTTTGAATTGGGATATTCTTAAGAAGTATTCTTGGATTGATTCTCCTTTCTGCATTCTTGTATTCTTGAGTTGAGTTCTAAGATTCATCTTCCGATTTATGTTCTTTCCTTCATATAGTCTGTTTAGGGCATCCAACATTTTTTTCGGAGTCTTCTTTGATGACACATAGGGAATCAGGTGATCTTTGCTTGAATCTGCAATGATTCTTTTGGCCCTGATTGTGTCCTTTTGGTGCTTTGCTTTTCCTGCAGCATCGTCGGGCTCCGACACTTCTTCTTTGATGAATCTTGCTAATTCATTCTCTTCAAGAATGAGGCCAATCCTATACTTCCAGGCACGGAAGTTTTCCACACCTTCTAGCTTGTCAACAAGCTTAACGCTTGCAGACATCTTTTACCTGAAGCTGGGAAAATGTCCAAAAAATGAAAGTGTTCAAAATCAAATTTTGAACTTACCAGGAGGTGCGTTTGGCTGAGGCGAGTAGCCTGGTGTGCTTGGATCTGAGAAAATTCAACTTTTACCCCTCCAAACTTGATCTGCGGATTTTTGGACTATTGCTTCTGGTTTTCTGGTACCTCTGGTACTTCTGGTACTTTGTGAAACTAGGGTTTCACTTTCCGGGAGATTTAGCCACTGAAAAGTTGCGCTGAAGGTGCCAAAATGATCCTTGAGGGAGGGCGCACTTTTCTAGATGGTTTTAGGGCTGAAATACCTCACCAACAAAAAGCCCTAATTTGCATGTATGACAACAATGACGCTTTTCACTTTTCTCTTGGGAAAGATGCTGTCTTAAGCTTGGCTTTGATTCCATGTTAATGTTTAAGCCATTATTATAGTTCTTTGCATTTCAATAGATAACAATAGCATAAGATAGAATCACTGAGAAATACACAATCACAAGAGACACATAATTTATCCTGGGAAACCCTCATGGGGAAGAAAACCCAACACAACTTCCTTATTATAGATAGCCAATACAATGCCAAGAGATAACTCAAACAAATATAGAAAGTCCTCTCCCAACGATGCGCCTCTCTCTCTCTCTCTTCTCCAACTGCAGCTCCAAAACTTGTCTCTCAATGAACAAGTGAGTGTGTGTCTAAGTGAGGCGCTAGCCTCCTTATTTATACAAATCTGGAACGTGTGAAAGTGTCTTTTCACTGGCAGGGTCGACTTCTTCTTCTGGGTGGTTATAACCACCTTTATTATATTCTGGGGCCTCTTTGATATAATATGGGGCCGACTTCTTCTTTTGCCTATTACAATTACATTATGACCAATCCGCAAAAGGGGATTTGGTCTTTTACAATAGCCGACATGATCAATCCACAATGGGGATTGATTCAATGAATAATATATCAAATAATAATCAGAATACACCTTGCAGTTACATTATTTCAACAAAAATTCCGTCCTACAAAGACTAGAGGAAATAGATAACTAATAGGTAAAGAGATAATGTCACCTTGCTTTGACTTGTCTCACTCTAGGTTGGTGCTTTTCCAACTAAAAGGGGTTTCCTTAAATAGTTAAAGGTATCAAGGCCAAAGAGAAGAATATAGTGATGGGCATTTGGTTGCTCGATCTAGGCTGGAAGGAAACTTCATGTTGAAAACGTGTACATATTTTCACCTTGTGAAAGTGGATTGTTTGACCACAAATTGGGAGGATGTGCATTGCCCCATCGACATGGTGTCATTTCTAACCAAGGTTAGGGAGTTTCCATACTGTTTAGCACCTCTAGTGGTTGAGATAGGCTATCCACAAGGTTGGCATGAAGAGACCTTTTGTTGATGATTGCAGCTTCGTGAGACATCCTCTAGGATACGTTCTCCTCTGTGACTGAGTTGAGTCGACCTGAGAGGGAGCCCAATGTTGGGCATACTCACGTGATGGGGCATTGTTCTCCTCTGTGTGAGAGTTGAGTCGTCCCCCAAGTGCTCGGGGCATCGTTCTCCTTTGGAGAGTCGAGTCGTCCCCCAGTGGTTGGGTGTGCCCATGTGATGGGTGCATCGTTCTCCTCTGTGTGAGAGATGAGATGATGTGGTTCTCCAGAGTCTAGATGATTCTGTTGAGTATGACGTCTCTGTGGCTGAGCATAGGTGGACGTGTCCCTAGTGGCTGAGCACTAGTGGACGTGTGGATCCCTTGCTATATTGTCTAAGTGTAAGATTTACCTGTAATCCTAATTGTGATGTAAAGGGTACAAGTCAGCCCCACCATATGTGAAAGATAATTAATGTTTAATGTTATAATTAATTATTTTCTGAGTTATTGAGGTCGGCCCTGTCGTGCCAACAGACACACCTATTGTTGTGTCTAGTCTAGTATAAATAGAGGTGATTTCCCCATTGAGGAAACACACTCTCACACATGTAATTTCGGAATTTCAGCAAGTACACTTTAAGGGATGAAGTGTGCACCTCTCTTGGGCGCAAGTTTCAAGGTAGTAGAGCACCCTCTTGTGTGCATTAGGGTTTTATGGTTGGGGGATCTTCTCTTGAGAATATAGCAAAGGATTGCTGGGTCTTCTTCCCTTGAGTAGAAGGGTTTCCCAGGATATTTCTTGTGTTCTTGTGCATGGTACTTCTTCTTGTGATCTTGGTTATTGCAACAATTATGAATGGTGTAGCTGAATTTGTTTATGGTTCAAGTAAATGCTAAAATTGAAATAAACCCCATGCTTGAGCCTAGCATAGTGAAAATTCAACACCTTTTAGGATATGTGTAGATGGTGGAGCTAACCTTGAAAAATTTAGGTTTATCCATACTCTAGAAGATTTAGCAAGAATGGCAGCTCGTATTCTAGGAGATACGTTAGAACATTGATGGTCAAAGTAGGTGGATGGGATTTGTTAGCAAGGTCAATATAGTCTTTTTTTTTTTTTCTCCAAGGAAAACCTCGCGGGGAAACCCGAGGGATGATTCCATGGATCCCAAGTAAGCCCATTGATGTAGACTAGTGCACCTCACCTAGGGGGATTCAAACTAGGTACCTGTGAGCATGGAACTAGCCAAATGCTGAACAACATTGGCGACAACCGGTTGAGCAAATCCCTTGGACTTAATATATAGTCTTTTATGTCTGACGGGGGACAAGTTAGTTTAATTTGTTGTTTTGTAGGAAATAGGTTAGCTAAGAAGGGTTTTTACTCTTAGAGAGACTTACGGGATAAAGAGGTGAGGTTGGCTGAGTTGTTGAGTTATCAATTGTACTCAAAGATTGCCAACTGCTAACTAACAAGATTTGCTGGAACTCTAATCAAAATGAGCTTGGATGCCCAGTGACCAATTTGGAAGGATCAGAAGTGGTCATATGACAAGCATTTTATGAATTATACAAGTAAAGAGTTATTTTAATGAATTTGACCAAAGCTCCCAATTACAAAATTGCTTAATAAAATATGGCCTCTACAAGATGTTGAAGTCAAATGGACTAGGAGGTGACAAGATGTTTGGAAAACATCCTTTAAGTCCAAGGTGATTGGATGGTTAGTGGTCAATCAAGGCCTAGTGGTTATAGACAAAATTCACTGCTCATATCTAAGTTTCTGACAGATGGGTGTTGTGTGATTTGTCACAAAGCAGATTCTTTCAGGTATTTGTTATGCGATTGAAGAATTGCATGAGCGTTTTGGCGATGGTTGCCTCTAAGTCTGCCATTCTTTTTTATCAACTCTCTTTATCAGAAGCGAGCCATTTCTGGAGATGTGGATAATCAAGTAACAGGGCATAGGATTATGGAATGCCATAAGGTTGACAAGCATATGCTTTCTCTGAAAAAGTATATTTCAGTGTACTAGCTTGAATGGGAATGCCTCCACTTTCACTTTGATGAGACTGAAATCCTCATAGCAGAATTAGAACTTCAAGTTTCAACCTGAATTAGCATTATCCTTAAGGGTGTAGACACTCTTGAGATTGGAGCTCAGATGGATATGCTAGTACTCCTTGCCTATGTTGGGAGGCATAGTCTGTAAGATGACATCCTCACTGATCATTTTGTATGCCTTGATGCATCTTTTTTGTGAAATCATGTAATAGAAGGATTGTTTTCAAAGAAAAAGAGTAGATATCAATGCTATTCGTAGAAGACCATAGCTTTTTACTACAGATTAACTAAGGAAGGTATATCCTATTCTAATAAAACGGATTTTTAAAATATGTACACTAACTGAAAGGTATAGCATTTCAGCAAAACGGGTTGAAGTACCAAAACTATACTCCTGTATAGAAAAACAGAAAAAACAAACAAAAATGGAATTTGAGATAACTCCATAACATCTTAGATATGATATGTATTGATATTTACATTTACAAGAAATATCATTACCTAAACCTAAAACTATGTCAAAACTTGATTCAAGCTGTGTGTGTCCCATCTTCTGTTAAAAGTCTTCGCTTGGATGGTGATTTACCAGGGGTGTCTTTCGAAAGCTAGACTTGCGAAAGCTGGCTTTACAGATGCATCAGGTTGTCTATACTACATTTGGAAAATGAGATGCAATGTTTTTAATAACCTGCAATTTTCTATAGATTCCTTTTGTGGGATGATGTATGCAGCTGATAGATCTAAAGGCCCTGGTTATAGCTAAGAATGCCCTGATTTGGAGAGATGCTAGATTCTGTGATGCTCAAGCTTAATCTCTCAAGGACCTTCGTACTGTCCTTCAGACAGACGTTAGCAGATTTGTATGATGTTCTTTTCTTGTTAATATAAGCAGCATTTTTTTTCATTTTTTTTTGACTTGAGAACAAAAATTACAATCAAAGAACAACTAAGAGATTACCAAATTCCCACAAAAATAACAAGACACCAAATACTTAGAGCCAACAAAAGTTAGGATGTACCCCTGACATAGAAGAACATGTGGACGAAATGGGAAGATTTCTTTTCTATAAAAAGTCAATGCCTGGACCAATGATTAAATCACTTATATATTATAGAACCCTTGAAAATTTTAGGGTATACTACAAAGGAAGAAACTAAAAGGTTGTTTTCTGTGATGCTGTTACTATGGTTCTTCCAAACATTTCATTTGAAATGTAGTTCTTAATGTTGGCATCAAGGTATGTTCTAACTTCTAAGTAATTTCTTATAGCATCGGTAGTCTTGTGACTTGTGAAGCTGGACTTTTATTTCATTATATTGAGTGATTATCTTTGCATTCCTCTAGTTACATTTACGAAGCATCAAGTACAGTCAACGATGTTATACAAATTTTAGAAGAGGAGCGTGCATCACTCCTGCAATTACAAGTCAAACATAATGTGGAGGTGAGCGTTATGTTCAAAAGACCTCAGTCATCTTGAAGCTGTTATGCCATCTGTTCATGCTGAATTCTAGGTCGTTTTACATTACTATTTTCTTACAGGAATGATTTCTTTTGTTCTTGGCAGATTAGTTGCGACCTGGATTTGCAGTTTGCAGGTATGGTTGAGGCTTGGGCTTCTGGTTTAACATGGAGAGAAATTATGATGGATTGTGGATTAGATGATGGAGACTTTGCTCGCCTTCTACGCCGCACTATTGATATACTAGCTCAGGTGTGGATATATGTGATTCATGCTCTAACTTTCACTTATGTTGATTGAATTTATTTCTTCCAATTCCTTATCACTGGATTCGAGCTAATTGGAATTTTTTTAAAATTTCATTGTTGTCAATTAAATGTTGAACTTGGTTGCTAATTATGCATATTAAATAAAAATAATTCTTCTAGTCATGTATTGAGTATTATTAACTTACCATAATGTCCACAGATATACATTTCTATTAGCCTGATTCATATAGTCCTACAATAAAAGGGAAAAATTGACTGCAGTTAAATTGATTAAGCGAGCATAGATTGCACTTGACCAGATGGACATGTTTTTCCAATAAGTATCACACCAGAGTGTGACACTTGATGAGACTAATGTGTTCATGCAACTTTAAAAAAGTGATTATGTTAAACCGCAACCCTCCTAAGGAGTTCATATAACATGTGTGTAATCTGTGACTAGCAAGAACAACTGCTCATCAAATACTGTTATGTATAATAGCATAGATGATATACAGGCTTCCAATGCACATAGGCAGTTCTATTCATCTAACGGAAATGATACAAGGAGAAACCTTGTCTTGGCCCTAGAGACCTGAATCTTAGAGCACATGTGTGTCAGCAGTCAAACATGATTCTGTAGCATGCTACAGCTGTCCGAACCCATTAGCAATTGATGGCCTGCTGGATTCTATCCTCTACCTGATGATAGAGAGAATGCAAGTCTCTAGTTATTCCAAACTTTTAGGCATTGTTCAACCTGTTACCCCCCCATGCCTAGGGGTAACTATAGGAGATCATTTCTTGTGGCCCACAATGAAGGACATGATTCCGACCATGATGATGATCAGCATGTCTACAGATGGAGGCATAGCAGCTTCTCTAATTCACCTTTACAGCTACAGGTCAACCAAGGTTCATCACATCCAAGCAACCCAGTGTATGGGAGATGGTAAACAATCATCACCATGAGGTATGTTAGTCCTTTCATGCAAAATGTTGTGGTTAATTTGTGTAGAAATTTAATGACAAAATCAGCAAGTAAATAATTCTGTCATACACTTAGCAACTTAGAGATAACTGTCTTCTATGAACTCTGAAATGTTTAAACCGACATTTAGAAATTACCATAAGCAGAAATACACAATGCTAAGCAATTTAGCAGCAGAATAAACACAATGAACAGAAACCATTCAACCCAGAAATACTTGGAAATTTAGGCAATGCTAAGGGAAAACCCCAAAGTGGGGAAACCCAATGAGAGAGAGATAGATTTATTATTCAGCTTCAGGAAAGTACATATCAGTAGCAACAATACAATTTCCAGCAAGAGAAAAATACCCTACAGCACCCAAAACTGTCCCAAAATTCTGCCTCGATTTCTGTGCCCAGAAAATCCGTACTGCTGTATGGATTTTCCCTCTTCAGCACCTCGAAATCTGTGCCAACTAGCAGCAATAGAAAACTGCCCTCTTCATCAACAGAAAACACTGAAAAGGCTGCCTCGAAATCTGTGCAGCAAGCTGCCTCGATTTGCATGCCCTCCCAGCCTGTTGTATGGACTATACAGATCCGTATAGTACGGCCTCTCTAACAGCAAAAAGTTACAGCACTCAGAAAACATAAATTCTTCTTGGGAAATGTGCCCTCCTTGCTGCCCTCTTTTCTGTCTCAAGCTTACTCATAAATCTCTCTCAATCTCCTTCTCAATGTGTCTTGCACACTACTCAATGCATTCTCTTATAATCTGAAAGTGACCCTTCACCTTCTCCAACCCTATATCTAATGGCCAAGATCTAATCTTGTCTTTACAAGATCAAGGGTCATGATTTATTCCCTCCAAAATGAATCACTTAAAATATTAAAGTACATTTCACTTTATTACATAAGTGCACTTTATGAAATAAAGTCACTTTAAAATTAGAAGGTACACTTTATTAGAAAGTCACTTTAATAAAAGAACCACTTTACAACTTTATAAAAACCCATTACAAAGTTAAGTGCCTAGTAGTGTAAACATAAGTTTACATCTGCATACAAGACACATATGCGGAGTGCCTCCCGAGCTAAAACGCTAACACTCCCTCTTAGCGAGGGATGTACTCGTTTCTATCTCCATCATCTGGTCCCATCACACTGTGCTTTGTAGGAGCTCCCTCTGAACCTGGAGTTATCCTCAACACTTGCACAAAACTCGAACTAGAAGATCTTCTCCTGGCAGCTACCCGAAACCATGAGCTCCTTGTAGAATCCACTCCATCATCTGGTTCGACCACACTAGCGAGCCTCCTACCAGTGCTCAGAAGAGACTCACTCTCTTCTCTCGGAATGCAAGACTGAATCCTTGGTACCACCGCAGTCTCAGGAGCCTCCTTATGCTCCTCATCCGACGCTGAATCATACATTGAAGGATGTCCTCGCAACATATACAACCTATTCACCCGATCATCGATCAACTGTAGTTCCATCGGGTCCAGTCCCTCCCTGTAGATAAAGACATGTTCCCTCTTGAACAATGTAGAATATCCTACATCCTCCAAGGCTGAGACTAAGAGCAAGTTAACCCTGAACCCTAGAACAAAGAGAACTCCATCAAGCTCTAGGAATCCTCCATACTCGAGTTGGAATCTAACCCTTCCAACTCTACGTACACCTCGTGCCATACCACCTTCATTTACCACTTGTCGATTAGGGCCTGTCTTTGTGATATTTAGGAATACTCGCCAGATTCCCGTCATGTGGCAAGAGGCTCCACTATCCACAATCCATTTGATATCACCTCCAAATCCTCCGCTACCGACACTGGAAACTAGGGTAACCAAAGAAAATTCCATGTCATACTTGGAAGCAAAGTCCTCCATGAATGTTGTAGCAGCTGTCTTAGGCCCCTCTGGTTCCTTCTTCTTCTTCTTCCTCTCAGGACAATGAGAAGTGAGGTGCCCCAACTAGTTACAACAATAACATCTGACTTTACTCAAGTCCCTCCCGAAACTTCCTTTCTTCTTGCTCTTTGTGGTAAGAGCAACATTCTCATCATCTCCATTTGTCTTCTGTCCACTGCTTTGAGATCCTTCTCGGATCTCCTCCTGAGTGAAATCATCCCACTGTCTGCTCCAATCTGGAAGATGCTCACGACCCACCACACACTTCACAAAGACTTCCCATTCCTTGGTGAAGCCTTTCAAGGCTATCCTCACCAACTCTGAATCCGATATGACCTCCCCAACTGCAGCCAACTCATCTTTCACTTGAGCTATCTGGGTAAGATAAGAAGACACACTCTCCCCCTTACCCATCTTGGTATCATGCAACTTATCCTTCAAGGCCATCTTTCGGTTTTCATTCTTCGCCTCAAATAAGTTCTGAAGTGCATCCCACATCTCTTGTGTTGTCTTCTTCTCAGCCAAGTGTGGAATAAGGTGATCCTTCACCCCATCCAAAATAATCCTTTGAGCTTTGGCCTCCTTGACCTCATGCAAATCCAAAGCAATAGGATTTATTGTGGGAGCCACAACAACAGAACTGACATAGTTCCAAATCTTGTTCTCCTTAAGAACAATTGACATCCAGAGCTTCCACTGCAAATAGTTGGAAATGCCATCCAACCGATCCTCAAATCTAATGCATGCAGCCATATTCCTTGTCACTATTCAAAGGAAAACAAACAACAACTTTCCCCCTTCAAACTTTGCCCAAAAATCTCACTGTTCATTGTCACTCAGAGCCCAAGCTTTGATACCATGTAGAAATTTAATGACAAAATCAACAAGTAAATAATTCTATCATACACTTAGCAACCTAGAGATAACTGTCTTCTATGAACTCTAAAATGTCTAAACTGACATTCCGAAATTACCATAAGCGGAAATACACATTGCTAAGCAATTTAGCAGCAGAATAAACACAATGAACAACAACCATTCAACCCATAAATACTCAAAAATTTAGGCAATGCCAGGGAAAACTCCAAAGTGGGGAAACCCAATGAGAGAGAGAGAGATTTATTATTCATCTTCAGGTAAGTACATATCAGCAGCAGTAATACAATTTCCAGCAAGAGAAAAATACCTTACAACACCCAAAACTGTCCCAAAATTCTACCTCGATTTCCATGCCCAGAAAATCCGTACTGCTGTATGGATTTCCCTCTTCAGTACCTCGAAATTTGTGCCAACTAACAGCTATAGAAAACTGTCCTCTTCATCAACAAAAAACACTGAAAAGGCTGCCTCGAAATCTGTGCATAAAGCTGCCTCGATTTGTGTGCCCTCCCAACTTGTTGTACGCACTGTACAGACTGTATGGATCCGTACAGTATGGCTTCTCTAACAACAAAAAGTTACAGCATTCACAAAACATAAATTCTTCTTAGGAAATGTACCCAAGTTCTCTTGGGAAATGTGCCCGCCTTGCTGCCCTCTTTCCTCTCTTAAGCTTACTCAGAAATCTCTCTCAATCTCCTTCTCAATGTGTTTTGCACACTACCCAATGCATTCTCTTATAATCTGAAAGTGACCCTTCACCTTCTTTAACCTTAGATCTAATGGCCAAGATCTAATCTTGTCTTTACAAGATCAAGGGTAATGATTCAGTCCCTCCAAAATAAATCACTTTAAATATTAAAGTACATTTTCACTTTATAACATAAGTGCACTTTATGAGATAAAGTCACTTTAATATTAGAAAGTACACTTCATTAAAAAGTCACTTTAATAAAAGAACCACTTTATCACAACTTTATAAAAACCCATTACAAAGTCAAGTGCCTAGTAGTGTAGGTACAAGGTAACTTTCGCATACAAGACACATATGCGGAGTACCTCCCGAGCTAAAAAGCTGACAATTTGTTGGGCATGTGGATGAGGATCTTTGGTTGAGGTTGGATAATGGATCACTGGCTTGGGAAATTTTGTCAGTTGCCTTGTTTCACCTTAGTGGTCAGCTTCTATGCCCTAGTCTCGTGTTGTCACTGCCCAGGGGAAAGGGGTACTACTGGGTCGACCCTCACAAGGGTAACGTTTTGTTCCCCACCATACTTAACACTTTCCATCCTTGAGCCTCTCATAGTGTACCAAACTTCGGTAATGGGTCATGGTCCATTCTCTCATGAGAAGAAGGGGCTGAAGGCCCAGAGGTTGACGTATCTGCTCTATCTTGATGATTGCAACTTCATGAGACATCCTCCAGATCGTACTCCTCTGGACTGAGCTGAGATGATCTGTGAGAATGCCCATCTGATGGGTGAGTCATACTCCTCTGGACCGAGTTGAGATGACATGTGTGGTCTCTTGTCGTGCTCCTCTGGATTGAGTTGAGATGACTTGAGATGGTCTCCTGTCGGACTCCTATGGATTTAGTTGAGTCGACTTGAAATGGCTCTCTAGATCGTACTCCTATGGATTTAGTTGAGTTAATCTGTTGAGAGTGACATCCCTGTGGTTGAGCACATATGGACTTGTCCCTAGTGGTAGAGCACTAGAGGATGTGTGGGAGATTCCTTGCTATATTTTCTAAGAGTAAGATTATTGTGACATCCTAATTTTGTATTGTGAATGGTACAAGTCGACCCCACGATATAAAGATAATTAATATTGTGTAAAAGATTAAGTATATTATTGAGTTGTACAAGTCGGGTCTATTGTGCCAATAGACACATCTATTGATGAGTTAGGTCATGTATTTATAAGAGAGATACATCCCCATTGTGGATCATATCTCATTCTCACAACACACATTGTGGAGATATGAAATTTGGTGCGCACTTCTCTTAGGCGCTAGCTTTCTTAGTCATGAAGCACCGTCTTGTGTGCGCTAGGGTTTATGGTGTGTTATCTCACAATTTGTACTTGCCCAAAAGCGCAAAGCAACTGAATACAAAATTGGAGTAGCTGAGAATAACTTATCACTGTCACCTTAATAGGAAATCCCTTTCTGTTTAGGACTATGTTGCAATACCCCAGGGGAGACGTCCCCAGTGACTTGGGGTTTTGAGAAGGCTAAGGCAAATATCACAAGGAAATCCTTCCCCTCTCACAGATCACTCAAATCAAAGGGTTCTTTATGTCTTATAGAGATGAAGCAAATAAATAATGTTGTGTACCTGCTCAGAACAAGACAACAAGGCAAAAAGGGGCACTTCCAAAGTACCAAAATGATGTTAGTGCTTCATAAGACAATGAACTCTTAAGAAATGTACTAGCTGATATAAAATTGCAACAGTGTAACAATTTATAACAGCAATAAGAGATTTGCAACAGCCACAAGATTTATGCTCTAAAATGCTTGAATAAAGACTTGAAATAATAGCTTTAATTAGGCAATTTGATAATAAGTAGTCACAAGCAGTTTTAGCAACATCTAGCTAGCATAATATGTCACCATTAGGGTTAATTTGTTGTTGTTAGATGGTTGTAGCAATCTTTTGCAACAACAACAAGTAGGTTAATGATTTAGGCTAAACTAAGGTTAGTAGAAGTTAGTGGGTGTTCAAGAGAAGAGGTTCTGAAAATTGTTTGATCAATCAACACTTGTAAATGGTAGACTAGTGCCTTTCTAGGGTAATGGAGTCAATGATGGCAGCAGCAAGTCTTAGACGAAAATAGCAATGATAATATTTAGTCAAAGGGGATGGAGAGGATGAGAGAGGTATTTGTAGCCCAAGGCCTCAAAAATCCAATTCCTAGAGATAATTGCTAGAAATTAACAAAAGTTAGGCCCTAGCGATTTCTCTTTCCCTGAGACAAATTGAAATAAAATATGCAATGGGAAAGGAAGTAGGGTTACTAGAGTGCTACAATGGTAGGGCTCTAGTATCTACTTCTAGATAGGTGCCTTTCAAGAAATTTTAGCAAGTGGAAGACTATAGAGAAAAATATAGTAACATATGTCTTTTTCCTAGGGTTTCAAGCAAGCAATTTCATAATTTTAGACATGAAACAAGTAAATTAACCATAAGCATTCATTCACAATAAAGAAATGCATATTTTCCACTTGATCAAGAATAATCAAGCATAAACCCTGGTTGAAGATCCTCCACATGAAAATTTGCCAAAATACACCAAGAATTGCCTCCTCCAAGAAGTGCGCACCACCAAATTTCAGCCAATAACCCTTAAAGAGGGCCAAATTTCAGACCACCACTTCTGTGATGAGTGAATGATGAAAAAATGAGAGTTTTATATCCCTATTTATACAATAATTATGACCTTTAATTAATTTTAGGTCATCAAAAGGCCAACATGGCCAAATTACATGAAAAATCCAATTTTTACACAAATTCAAATAATTAAACCCTAAAATCATCTTTAGAGGTGATGTCATTTCCTTCTAGGGTGACGTTGAGCCTCCTGGGTGAAACGTTGGGCCTTCCAAGCCCCTATATGTTGCCACACATGCCAATTAGCACATAAATGCCTCCATAATGCCAATCCTGACGCTGGGTAACGTCTAGAGTCACAATGGTGACGTCATGGGACAACCAAGGC
Organism: Picea engelmannii; assembly: GCA_009831015.1. Taxonomy (NCBI): domain Eukaryota; kingdom Viridiplantae; phylum Streptophyta; class Pinopsida; order Pinales; family Pinaceae; genus Picea; species Picea engelmannii. Next base: position 77,441 of record ML791838.1, read on the forward strand.
CAATGTCTGGGTGGAAGAGAAAGACCCCCCTGGGTCTAGGTCTGCCAAAGTGTCTCCAGTGAACCGTCCTTCCTTTTCCCTGGTGCAAGTCTCTGACATCTCTCCGCCCCTGGCTGGGGTCACAACATCCATCTATGGGATTTTAGCCCCATGGAGGTCCGAGTTAGTCATCTCCCCATATGTACCTGTCCATCGGGCATGGTCCTGCAGCAACAAGTATGCTCTCCATGGGCTCATAAGTCATAGGGATCATAGCAATGTCAATCACATCCAATAATTAAATTACCCAAACATGTGCATCAAACCCCCCTTTACCTAGATAAATGCTCAAGGACATTATGCAGTTTAACAAGTCAGTTTTGGAGAGGGTCTTAGGATGTCCTATTGGGCTAATCCTCCTCAAGTTTGGGGTGTTTCCCAGGCGAGAGAAAATCTAGGTCATGTAAGTGTGTGAAATGGTGTAGGGGAAGTGTTTGGGCAGAGGGTGCAGTGATAACAGGGAAATGTAGGTCTTGCCCATGGGTGCCTTTGTAGACGACGAGCTGCACCTTATCATGGATTCCATTGTTTCCTATCCCATTCAATGCCTTTTATTCTTAGTCTTATTTCTTTTTATTTCCAAGGGAAAAGCTGGGGGACACTGTCCTAGCGTAGTGACTAGAGGTGATAGCGTTACCCACAAGCACTTCACGAAAATGAGAAGGTTGGCTTGTGATGAGACCCCCTTTCTCTTGGCTATGCCGCCAAGAGCCACTACTCTGGTTTGGTGACCAGATAGATGGTAGTGTCATACCACTACATGCCCATAGACCTAATAGGTCGGCTTATGATGAGACCTCCCATCCACCAACTAGACCTTGAGTTTTATTTTATCTTACGGGTCACCTTTTCTTACTGATAAGCCTTTTATTGCTTTCTTGGGAATCCATGGGAGAAGCATCTCAAAGGTTTTATATTGGCTTTTAACTCTTGCCAACTACTTTTACCCTTTGGGCCTTTAGCCCCTTCTTCCCACAAGGTAAGGTACAACCCTTTCTAGTGTGGAAAACCCAATGCCCGAACCAAGGTAGGGGAAGATGAGAGGGATAATGATGAAAAATGGTAAGTATGGAAGGAATGGACGATGACGTTTCATAGACCCACCTAGTGGAAACTCATCGTAAAGGGAACCAACTTACTAGGGCATTCCGTCACCCCCCTGGGTATGAACAAGTTAATGAGCATAATTTCCAAGCAAATGTTATGAAATAAAGGAGAGTTCAGTGCAACATATTCAAATGCTTCGAAAAGCAGAGTGACACATACCATGATACCCGGACTCATTACCTCATGGAGCAAGACCCACTGCTACTCCAGGACCAGGCTCGTGGGATGGATGTTGTTGCTGTTGTTGTTGATAGATGGGATGCACTGAAGAAAAGATGGGCCCTCCGGGGCCAAGCTCAAGTCGTCTGGCTCTTGGTACTCCATGTCGAGGACCTGTGGGCCTCGAGAGATAATCTCCTTAGTTATCCCTAGGATAGGGGATAACATGGTGTAAGGGTGATCTTCTCTTGACTCTATGGCAAAGGATTGTTGGGTTTTTCCCTTGTTTGAGAAGCGTTTTCCCAGGATAACTTCTTGTGTCTTGTGCATGGTTATTCTTCTTGTGATCTTGGTTACTGCAGCTATTGTGTTGTTGCATTGTTTATGGTTCAAGTTCATGCTCTGATAAAAGAAACTAAATGTGCTTGAGCAAATCTTTAAAAATTCAACATGGTATCAAAGCAGTGTTTGTGAAGAGCCATTGCACAAGCTACTCCAACGCTTTTCAAGCTAGCCGTCACCTTCTTGCTGCAACCTAAGTCACATGGTTCGGGTTCGGGTTCGAGTTCGGGTTCGACAACGATTAGGTTCGATTCGGGTTTGAGTTCAGGTTCGACAACGATTTGGTTCGATTTGGGTTCGAATTTTCCAATAAGGTTCAGATGAGGTTCGGCTATATATATTGAACCCTAATGAAACCTCATCCCAAACCTCAATGAAATGCTCCTTCAAATTCGTCCCAAGATTCTAATTCAGGCGTGCATTCAAGTTCGTTCAGGTTCAACGAACCTTGAGGTTCGCTGAATTTCGAACCTCAAGCTTTAGGTTTGGCGAACCCTGTGACTTAGGCTACAACTGCAAAAAAAAACGACCCTTACCCTTTTTCTTGTCAAGCTAGTTTTAGCACTTTCCCTTGGAACGTTGGGCCTAATTTTTGCACAGACAGGTATGGGCTAGTCCAGCGCATCAACTGCAACTCTCAGATTGAAATTTGAAGAAGTTTGGATTTTTGGCCCTAGGGTTTCTGCAGATTTCGGCCTCTAGGGTTTCTACAGGTCGTTGAAGAATTTTGTAGCTCATTGGGGTTCTTTTGACTCTCCAAGGCTTCTTGTTGGCAGTCATAAGTCCAACGAAACCTAGGGTTTCAAGGTTAGCCTAGCTATCAGGTTTTCTGAGGATAGGGTTTCTAGCCTAACCGTTAGGGTTTGTGAAGAATCTGCAAGCCATGAGGAACAAAACTTTGGTGGAAGATAGGCTTGATGGATCAAGCAACTTCAGCTCTTGGAAATCAAGATTACACATCACTCTAGAAGAGAGTGACCTATTGAGATTGATAGAAGGAACTCTACCAACAACAACAACCGATGAAGAGAAGGCTGAATGGAAGACATATGATGTCAAAGCTAGGAAGATAATCATTTACTCAATGACACCACTGCTACCTTCTTCATGAAGATTTCATAAACCAGAGATCAGTTAGGTGCCATTGGAAAAACCATAACAGACAGAGAACTTGTCATGATTACTTTCAATGCTCTTCCAAGCCATTGGGAACCATTCATTCAAAGTATCAATGGAAGAGCAGATTTACCTCAGTTTGATCATCTATGGGCAGACTGCACTCAGGAGGACCAAAAGTAAGATTGAGCATGATTGCAAACTAAGGTAAGTTTTGTACTACATTCCTTATTTTATTTCATCATTACTCTGTAGTAGCTTGCATTTGTTAATGAAGGGTTTTATCCCTGGTATGGGAGCCCTCATGACTTGGACCATTATTCCTTGTACGGGAGTGCAATTTTTCTTGGTTGGTTATTATCCCTAGTACAGGAGGCCATTTTGGTTGTTATACCTACGAGAGGCCATCTTGGTTATTATCCTAGTACGGGAGGCCATATTTCTTATTTCATTATTGAAGGGCCATGATCCCTGGTACGGGAGCCCATATTTCTTCTTGCTAAGTAAAGTACTGTAGAGGCATTAGAGGACCTGAGAAGGCATGGGATGTCTCTAGGATAGAAACACAGGAAAAGGATGATGTCACATTTTCCTCCAGGACAGATGTTTATCCTTCAAATTTAGAGGGAGTCACTTGACTCAAAGGGAGTCAAACTCTTTGAGAAGAAAGAAGAGACAATACCTTCTTCCCCTTCAACAGTTCAGAGGGAGACAGTTACTGATCCAGTTGATCTCGTAGCTCCAGTTGATGTTCCCAGAGACATTGCAGTAGGCCAGAAGAGGCTTGGATGGGCTAGACAGACTCTGCAGGAGGTAGAGGAACATGCAACTCCCCGTGGTACATTCCGAGAGAGAAAGAGACCACAGATATTTTCGAGTTATGTTTCAGCTATGAGCCACATCATTGATATTGAGCCTTCCTGTCATGGAGAAGCAACAGGTCAGCAGGTTTGGCAAGATGCCATGACTGAAGAGTATTAGTCCATCATGAAGAATGATGTGTGGGATATTGTTCCGAGACCGAAAGGGAAGTTTGTAGTGACTTCCAAGTGGATCTATAAGATCAAGCATGCAACTGATGGAAGTGTCGAGAAATACAAAGCAAGAGTTGTGGCTAGAGGATTATCTCAGGTGGAGGGAATAGATTATGATGAAACATTTTCTCCTGTTGCTCGATACACTTCCATCCGTACGATTATTGCATTTGCCACATCCATGGGTTGGAGACTACATCAGATGGATGTGAAGACAACCTTTCTCAATGGAGAAATTGAGGAAGAAGTTTACATCGAGCAACCAGATGGATTCGCGATACATGAGAAGGAGTCTCATGTGTGCAGGTTGAAGAAAGCCCTGTATGGACTAAAGCATGGTATGAGATTATTGATGGATACTTGATGAGTTTGGGCTTCAGCAAGAGTGTTGTTGATCCCAACCTATACTACAATATTGTTGGTGACGAGTGCCTGATTTTGGTCCTATATGTTGATGACTTATCCCTCACCGGTTCAGAAAGCCTTATTGTTGAATGCAAGCGTTCATTAGCTTCTGAATTCGAGATGAAGGACCTTGGTATGATGCACTACTTCTTGGGACTAGAAGTGTGGCAGAGGATTGATGAGATTCTCTCGAGTTAGGGGAAATACACAGTTGAGAAATTGAAGAAATTCGGGATGACAGACTGCAAGCCCATGGCTACGCCGATGTTGACGAATCTGAAGAAACTGAATGAGACTTCTTCTGGTTCAAGCGAGATTGATCCACATCTTTACAGACGACTGATTGGATCATTGATGTATTTGGTTAACACCAGACCTGATATATGCAATGCAGTGAGTGTACTCAGTCAGTTTATGAGTCAGCCGAAACAGACACACTAGATAGCAGCGAAGCATGTGTTGAGATATTTACGAGGTACGGTTGGTTATGGACTGAGATATGCCTCCGATGTAGACATGAGATTGCAGGGATATGCCGATGCAGATTGGGCAGGGAGCGCAGTGGACTGGAAGAGCAACTCCGGTTGTTGTTTTACTTTGGGATCTGCCATGGTTTCCTGGTGCAGCCGGAAACAAACTTCTTTGGATTTGAGTACCTTAGAAGCAGAGTACATTGCATTATATGTGGCGGTCCGCAAAGCAGTGTGGCTTCACAAGCTCCTTGCAAACTTATTTGGACATGAGATGGATTCCACTGTTATCCATTGCGATAACCAGAGTTGTGTGAAGCTCTCAGAGAATCCTGTGTTTCACGATAAATCGAAACACATTGAGATGAAATACCATTACATCAAAGATATGGTGTAGAGGAAAGCATTACATGTGTAGTACCTTTCTACACACGAGCAGGTTGTAGATGTCTTCACCAAATCACTTGCCAGGACGAAGTTCAAGTACTCCCGTGAGAGACATGGCATGGTGGAGAATGCCTCCCTAGTTGAGAGGGAGTGTTGATGATTGCAGCTTCATGAGACATTCTCCAGATCGTACTCCTCTGGACTGAGTTGAGATGATCTGTGAGAACGCCCATGTGATGGGTGAGTCATACTCCTCTGGACTGAGTTGAGATGACTTGTGTGGTCTCTTGTCGTGCTCCTCTGGGCTGAGTTGAGATGACTTGAGATGGCTCCTGTTAGACTCCTATGGACTTAGTTGAGTTGACTAGAGATGGCTCTCTAGATCGTATTACTATGGATTTAGTTGAGTTAATCTGTTGAGAGTGACGTCCCTGTGGTTGAGCACATGTTGTCTTGTCCCTAGTGGCAGAGCACTAGAGGATGTGTGGGAGATTCCTTGCTATATTGTCTAAGAGTAAGATTATTGTGAAACCCTAATTTTGTATTGTGAAGGGTACAAGTCGGCCCCACCATGAAAAGAGAATTAATATTGTGTAAAAGATTAATTATATTATTGAGTTGTACAAGTCGGCCCTATTGTGCCAATAGACCCATGTATTGATGAGTTAGGTCATATATTTATAAGAGAGATACATCCCCATTGTGGATCATATCTCATTCTCACAACACACATTGTGGTTTGCACTTCTCTTAGGCGCTAGCTTTCTTGGTCATAGAGCACCCTCCTGTGTGCGCTAGGGTTCATGGTGTAAGGGTGATCTTCTCTTGACTCTATAGCAAAGGATTGTTGGGTTTTTCCCTTGTTTGATAAGGGTTTTCCCAGGATAACTTCTTGTGTCTTGTGCAGGGTTATTCTTCTTGTGATCTTGGTTACGACATCTATTGTGTTGCTGTATTGTTTATGGTTCAAGTTCATGCTATGATAAAAGAAACTACATGTGCTTGAGAAAATCTTTAAAAATTCAGCACTATATACATGCATGACATTGCTAATTGACAAAGGCCACCATAATCTTTTGAAGCCAACTTGAGATCTACCCCTTCTATTGGTAATTGCGTTGTCTGGATAAAGGACACTAGCCCAGTAAAAAATGAAGGAATAAAGCTTGAAACCTTACAAAGGGGACTTGCAAATGATAACTTGGTATCAAAAGGAAAAATAAGGGATTCAGAATGCAAAAAGCACTGAGGAAAGGGTATCTCAAGTAAGCAAGCGCTCCCTCTACAAAGGCACTCATAGAAATGGATCCAATGACATCGTAAGCCACGAAGTAAGCCCTAAAACCATATCACTATCACACTTACTCTTGAAGGGTTTCTTTCTTTCCTGCTTCCCTCGAGACATATCCCTCTACCTGGTGTTATCACTCCAAGAAACCCTCCGTGGTTGCAGACCAGAGGTGCTTGGTAACTTAAGAAATAAATGTTTTTTGTATTTTTCAGAGATGGATCAATGGGATAACTCAATTCAACTTATAGCATTCAGACATCAAAGTGATAAACAAATAAGCAGTGCTCTCCAAGATTGGTCTAATAGTAAGGTAGCTTTAAGTGGGCGGAGAAATGATTGCTTACAAACCAGTGCAAAGCAGAGCTCAATAAACAATTAAAGAGACTGATAATAAAGCTATGAACCAAACAATAGGATGACAGCTATTGAAGGTCAGACAACAACATATCAGTGAAGGAGAAGTATGAAAGACTGCCACCAAAATGGAAAGAAACCTGCGATCTGT
>ML791838.1:84395-96415 GCA_009831015.1 Picea engelmannii
TTATGTTTGATTGTAGAGTTCAAACCCTGCTCCTATGTCTATTGTTTTCAGATACCTCAGCTGCCTGGTATTGATCAGATGGTACAAACAAATGCAAAGTTGGCTGCTGGCATCATGGATAGGTCACCAATTAGTGAACTTGTTGTGTAAGTGTAAAAGGTAACAAAAGACTTCAACACTGTTTTCAGCATAAGAATTCCCTGGTTGCTGACCCCAATCAGGAATTATTTTGGATTTGGCATCCTTGTATTAGATGTACATAGATGCATTATCCAAATTCAACTTTCAAGTCTATCTTGCAGAGGAGGGCTTATTAACAGATATTTGGGCTATACCTCTACCAAGATGCTGCGTTGTACATATTTGTAAACTCAGTAAATGTACAGGACGATTATTGAAGGCAACATTTGGTTCCTTATATTTATCCAGTATGGACTTCAGTGGTGTCATGAGAAAGGATTGAGAAAAGCATACATCCTTTCGGAGTGCATACCAATCATGCACTTGCATCACTAAATTTTCTTTCTTGATTCGTTTTGATTTTCGATAACATGTATCTGTAGAGCAATACAGGGTTGCATCTTTTAGCTCTGCCTGAAAAAAAGGAGACAGAAGTCATCCCAGTTTTTACATTCACTTGTTTGCTACAACCATTTTTTATGTATAATATACAGAAAGTGTAATTTGTTTATTTTCAATGCTGCCTTGATTGCACATTTTGTAAGCTGAATTTCCTGGCATGTATCACGATTCATTCCTCTAGAAGCTGATGTATTGAAACTCCTTTGGAAACACCTTTCGCAGTGGATTTTAGTGTCGGCATAGTTTTACCAACATGAGATGTAAAGATCCAGAGTCTCTGAGAGTGCATCCTTTCTAAATGCATAAATTATACTTTGATCATATTACCATAGAGAAGCAACCATCGGTCCAATATCCACTGAAGTCATGACAGTTTTTATATTCACTGATTTACTATGACCATTTTTTATGTATAATATATAGAAAGTGTAATTTGTTTATTTTCAATGCTGTCCCAATTGCATGCTTTGTAAGTTGAATTTATGGGCATGTGTCATGATTCATTCCTCTATAAGCTGATGTATTGAAACTCCTTTGGAAACACCTACGGTGGCAGATTTTACTGTCAGCATAATTTTACCAACATGATATATAAAGATCCAGAGTCATTGAGAGTGTATCCTTTCATTGTGCAAAAAAAATTGATGATATTACCCATAGGAAGGCCACCATCAGTCCAATTTGCACACTCATGTTTGTTGTTAACAAACATAAAGAAGCACACTCCCATGCCGTGTCTCTTTGAACAGCTGTTGCCTTTCCTGTAAGTCTAGATAGTGTCACTTTCTATGCATATGCTGATCGAAAGTTATGACAGGTTAAACTTTCTCGAATTATTTACCATTTATTCTGTTGATAGTTATGTGGTGCTGCTTTTTTCTTGATGGCATATTACTTCGTCGTGATACTGTCAATATGATTGGGGTGGCTGCTGCAGACCAACAATTTCTGTCACTTGCTCTTTGCTTACATGTAGTACATGCCTACATATCGATGTATTTGTTTACAGGTAAAGCTATTGTTCACGAGCAGATATTGGCTCATAGGTGCAAGAAGTTATTTGCTAAGATGTCAGGTTGATAACCTATGGTTTGATTATCATACCGTTGAAAAGGAATGAGGAACTAGGAGGCATAGATGGTAGCATGGATATTGTTATAACTGGATTTATTGTGAAAAAAAAAACAATGTTAGATCCACAAGCAGCTAGTGCATGTATTTAAGTGAAATGAACTCAAAAGAGAAAAGACCACATCAATCTAAGATGACAAACCCCAGTTAAACAATGACCTTGATGTTAGTTGGGGCCCATCCTAGGTATTAAGCAAGATTGTTCCACGTTGTTAGGGCCTTGCCATTAACTAATATAGATGGACATTGGCTAGTAGGGTGCCTAAGGCAATTCAAATACTACAAAAACCTTCTTACTTGCCTCATTTCACCATTCTTCTCATCTTTTGGTATGCATAAGCATCTGTTATGCTATCCCTAGGTCTTTGAGACAAGAGGAAAGAAACTACCTTGTGAGGGAACAACTTGCATTTTAAGAGCACCATGGTCCATTTATGATCAATTTAAGTCAGAATTATGACAGTTTGAAGAAAACAACATTCTTATTATGCTTTAATGACTTGTCTTGTGATTGTTTTCTGGCAATCAAGGAGGGTACTTTGCATAACTAGGGAAATGACCTGCATTTGTGGGTAATCTTCATTTAATTCTAGAATAAGGTCAACAACCTGTGTTTATTGTTATATTTGCATAGTGACCTACATTTTTGGGATTGCAACCTGCTATGGAAGTACTATATATGATATAGTATGATCTATCACTTTAGAGTACACCTAGTCAAGAAAGTATCAGGACTTGTTAATATTCGACTATGGCTTGCGTATATATTGAAATTGGGATTGTGACATGTATACTTGGAAAGATTATTTGTAATGACTTCGATCAAAATCACTAATGTTTAACAATCTTGCCCTCCTTGAGATGTTAACTTTCAATGTTTTTCCAAAAGTGTTTACACCGTGTTTAGGGGTGCTTCATGAGATTTGTGGTCCATGGTGTCTGATTATCCCCTTGATGATCTATAATGTATTTGCACATGGATCCGTGATGGATTTGCAAATTGGTGATGACTTACTTTGTGGTTACTTGACCTTAGTTGGGTGCTTGCATGATGTTCTTCCCTAGGGCATTAGAGATCTTCAGATAACTTGGTGACATTCTACATGATGGCAACATGGAGATGATTGCTTGCTTGGAGAACACCCTACTTGGGAGGAGGAGTGTTTGACATCATGGAGGAGGGCATTGGGTGTTAAATTTTCTCTTAAGCAGTTGAGTGTGTTTAATATTCCTTAACTTTAGACTATTAAAACAATAATTGCATGCATAAGGATCACTGAAAAAAAGACATCCACATTATACACAAGATTTATCCTGGGAAACCCTCGTGGGGGAGAAAACCCAACAAAGCTTCTTCAATATAGATTCTTCAACAAGTACAATGTCTCTCTCAAGAGAGATCTCACCAAACAAAAGATAAACCAAAAACCCTAACCAACATAGGGTAGCGCACCACTAGACCAAGATAGTCCTCCAACAGATAACCAAAACCCTTGACCATAACACCCTTCCTCTATAGCTGTGTCTCCTCCTCAGACTTGCGCACTTCTTCTTGTGTGAGAGAGCTTGTTGTGTGTGTTGTCCAAGTGAGGCGCCTAGCCTCTTATAAATACAAGTTGAGCTGCCCAAAATCAAGTCAGGGCCGACCTATACACTTTACCCTTTCTATTTTACAATTGAATTTTGTTAAGGCACAATAGGGATGATGTAACAAATATAATAAGTATTGTTCTTTAGGGTTTTGTCTTGGTCCAATACAATATTAATATAATAAGAATATCTTTCGAAAGCTACTAAAACTTCAAAACTCCCTCTTAGCAAGGAAGGTATTATCCTGCCACAATTATCACGACTGCTTCTACACTTCTGTACACTTGACCATTGACTTGTTGAATTTCCACGAATCTATATTGAAGAAGTTTTGTAACCACATCAGCATCCAGGGTCTCATCATCCATCTGAGCGTTATGTCATCATGGGGCTATAACTCGCCAACTCACACAGAATCTGGCATTTAGTCCACAATGAACTAGTAACCTCTGGTTGGCACAACAGGTAACTGGTCCACAATGACCAGGCATCTAATCGCAAGGATTAGGCAATGTAGTGCACACATACTACCCATCTAGTCCAAGGCTAGGAAAAACCTCCAATCACACAGGTTGGCCTACCATCTTGAAAAGTTGGGTAACTAACCAGCCCCGAAGGCATGACATTTGTTGACCTTGTGCGAGGTCATGTTGAATGGTGCCACAGTCAATAACTTGCGTACCCGACTTTTTCACTGGAGTAGCAGTAACTCGGCATACCAGACCTTTTCGCTGGAGTAGCAGTAACTCGGCATACCAGACCTTTTCATTGGAGTATCCCTCTGCGTACCATACTTTTTCACTGGAGTAGTAGTAACTCGGCGTACCAGAATTTTTCACTAGAGTAGCCCTTTGCGTACTAGACTATTTAACTGGAGTAGCAGTAACTCGGCGTATCAAACTTTTTCATTGGAGTAGCCCTCTCCGTACCAGACTATTTCACTGGAGTAACAGTAACGTGTCTATGAATGACTACTCGCTGCCATTGTCACACAATGAAGCTGCTGCCCTGGAATCGTATCTATAACTCATCACTCCCTCTTACTAGGGACATCCTTTTGGACCACACCAAGCTTGTCTTTGAAGTACACAAACTTCACTCTCGACAAAGGCTTGGTCAACACGTTTGTTATCTTCTCATCTGTAGCAACATACTAGAGCTTCACTGCTCCTCTTTGTACCATATCTCTGATATAATGGTACCTGATCTCAATATGATTGGACTTGTCATGGAACACTAGGTTCTCTATCAACTTCACAAAACTTTGGTTGTCACACCAAATATAAGTCGCCTCTAACTCGAGATCAAACAATCCTGCAAGCATCTTTTGAAGCCACATTGCTTCATTGCTAGCTGAACAAGTTACTATATACTTTGCTTCAGTTGTACTGAGCGCCACACTGGTCTGCTTCCTGTTGAATCATGAGATCATAGTTGATCCCATACTGAAGTTGTTGACGAATATTTCTGTCAACTACACTTAGTCAGCAAAGTATTTCGAGGCTTCCCCTTGCATTTCGCAATTGCTTGGGCAAAATCTTGTGCACTCCCGTTGAGTTGTTGCTACACATTCAAAGAAGATGTCATTAAAGAGTATTTTAAGTTATGATGAATATTTGCTAATAACGACGGTTGTTGATCAATCCTGAAGTTGCACAGGCTACAAGTTCATATCATGAAAGGTTCGATACTAGTTTGGCAAGAATGATATGAACTTGGAAAAAATTAATGAAATATCGAGTATAATTGCCGCACCTTTTAATCCAATTCTAAAGTTAGCTCATTTCTTCATTCTTAATGCCCTCATATTTTATGCTCATGAGATATACGTTATACCTTTCTTTGACATTATCACATTCTCCATGCTCCTTACCACATACACCTTTATTATTTAAAGAAAGGATTTTTGGGTCCCCACTTCATCATAAATAGAAGGATTAACTTACCTTATGTTTTGAGCCATTACATACATACCTAATATACATATGTCTTTCAATATATAAAGAACCCATCTTACCATCTTATGATATATTCATAAATGGATATGGCCCAAGACATTTTTGAGTCCTTATGGAAGTAAAATACCATGACTTTAACTTCATGCCATGCCAAAAAGTAAGGATTATTATATCTTATCTTCATTACCCAAAACCAAAAGTATTGACTTCCACCATATACGCTATCTGCCAAGCACTTTACTTTATATCTCATACCCTCCCATATCAAAGTATTTTATCATTTTCAAAGCTCATCCACCATACTTCAAGATCATTTAATCGGACAGATATCTTTATGAAGTTCAATATAAAGATGTTTTGAAATGATCAAATGGGGGATCATGGAGATATGTTTCGAGTTATGAATGATTTTAATAAGTGCATTATCCAACGAGATTGTTTCCTTATTATCTCATAAAGTTAAGCGGCTACAAGATCATGATACAATGCGGACAAAAATTTAAGGTGCTCATTTGTCTGGTTATGAAGGCTGTGAGACATGTGGCTATCAAGAATGAGGCAAATAAGCATATGCAGGCTAAGGAAGCGCACTGATGTTAAGGATAAAAACAAATCTCACCTATTTTCGAACCCAAGCGAAAGGACCCAGTTCGCAAGATAAGCTTCTCATCCCAATATTTCTTATGAGATCACCGTTTTAAGGTTAAACAATGGAAGATTTATCAACGCCATGATGACAGTTCTATCTCCATCTAATCCAAATCGCTCGAGTGAAACAAATGCATCTCTGGAATGAAATGCGTAGATTTGGTGTCGGAACTCTTTGTAGGGTCGAAAGATGTCCAGCAAGCTTACACTCGTTAGACCAAACTTTTCTATCAAGTATGAGGATTACAGTGGGCGCACCTTTTGTTCATAGCTCTGGGTGATTATTGCAACAGTCTTATCATCAGCATTACACTCCAGACGTCCATGATCACCACAACTGGCTTTTGTTAATAGAGCAAAATGTAGTGATTTTATTTTCACCCTGTAGACTTGGGAGATAAATAATAAATTTGCATTAGAAACCTGGGCAAATGGACCTCTATTCACGTCAATTCTACTTCCAGGATAGTTTTACTGAAGTGTAACACCATCTCCCGATCGATCTGGCCATTTTTGGTGGAGAAATTGTTTTTTATCGAGATGCCTACCTCTGTTCACTTAATAATGTGACATTGACAACTTAAAGAAGGGACGAAAGTGTAGGATTACCAGGTCTCGATCTACTAGATTTGAGATCATTTTAAGAAATGTGCCATGGTTCGTACTACTAAATCCACGATTGTTAAAAACGATGGAAGATATTATGTTCTGGGGTTTTGGGGAACTCATGTCCAGGGACCAGGGACACTTTGTTGAATGGGATAGGGCTATCAATGAAGCAGACTTCTCAATGCTTTATATTCATAAGATACCCATTGGTACTTCTGAGGATAGATTACATAATCCTTTTCCAAAGAAATATTCAGTTGAAATCCAGGCATTCCCTCATGTCAAGAACAAACATTGTTCAACATTTGTTGTATTCGAAGGCTATGGAAGAGGCAGATGAAGCATTTGAGAATTTAAAGGAGGAATTGGAAAAGGACTCGTATGGGCGTCCTCAGAGATGTATATCATTTCGTGCAGGTGGTTCCAAGAAAGGATCAAACATGGATATCATTGTACAAAAAATGCATGTCTTAAAACATGAAGCTTCAGATTTTCAGTTAGATGATTGCAAAAGTGATTCAGTTCTTTTGACAAGGAAGAGACCCCGCATTGATAATATATGTACCACATATGCAGAAGAAGAAATATTACAGAATAGCAAGAAAACAAAACATGACAAATGCACAAATCAAGAAATTTCGTGTGAGAATAAGTTAATTTATGACGTGTACAACAAATTCTTAATGAAGAAAATCCCAAGAGTACCGGATTTAGTTCGTTAAACATTAAACGAACCAAACTGCTGGAACTGCCTACTGAAAAATATAAAAACGACGAGTAGACAGTTCAAGGAGGAGAATTTTCTGAAGAGAAAATTTAGAGAAAGAAAAATTCTGAGAGAGAAAACTTTGGCAGAAAATTGAGAGAGGTATGTTTGGAGTGCTGTGAGATTTGTGTCTTTTCATTCTTCTTTTACATATTCAGTATGGATTGACGGAATTGTTGGCGGGTCTTGCAAAGCAGCGAAAAGATAAAGCGAGGATAAGCTTGATGGTTTTCATAAGGTAATTAGTTTACCGGTCAGTTTGTTGTATTCAAGCGCGATTTTATTCAGCACTAATCGGTTTTTGATATGCAGGTTTTCTCCTTGTGATTCGCCACCATTGCTCCATTCCATCTTGGCTTAGTTTTCTTTTTCTTTTTCGCACTTGGTCTTTCTATTGTAACATTGTTCTAGAGTGGCTAAAGACCATATACTTGGCCCTAGTCTACACAGAGACTTGTAGGTTTCGAAAATTCAAGAGTTTGTATGGGAGGCATTTTAAATGAAGATCATTTATTTTTCACTCTAAAATTGTTTCTTTATTATTTTTTTTTAAATCCCGAGTTTTCCTCATCTTTTATTAATCCAACACTTAAAATAAAAAATAAAAATGAAAATACATTCCAGGAAAATAGTAAAGCTATGACTATTGTAACATGATGTACATAAAATTCTCTCATAAGTAAAAGTGTTGCTACTTTCTTTTTCCCCATTGTTTTAGTTTTTTTAATTATAGTTTCACATTTTTTTTAAAAAGCAAATTAAATGTTAACTCATCATGTTGTTTTACAAATAGTTTGATGGTTAGTGAATTTATTGTTTAAAATGTTTTTCTTTTTAATTAATCTTTTTGTACTAACTTTCCTTTCTTTTAGTTACTTCTTGATAAAAAACCTAAAAAAAACAAAAAGTCTTTATTTATTTATTTATTTTAAAATCTTATTGTTTGAATTTTTTCTAGTTTTTTAAATACTTTTAGGATTTAAATTCGTTGTTACTAATGTAAAAACTCAAACATAAAGCATAAAAATCATAAATTACACAAAAATCAAATATTCATAAAAAGTAAAATTACAAGGAAAAATAATTCATGCTTGGACTATAGGTTTGGGGAAAATTAGCCTGGAGTTCAATGTGCATTCTTGTCCGGGGTTGTAAGCCTAGGGTGATATTCATGTCTCTTCTCGCCTAGCCCCGCGAGAGGTTGAAACGTTGATGTTGGGGACTCTTTAGTCCCTTGACGTCAACATATTTTTGGCGACTATACTGGGGACGATCGTTCAATGGTTTGTTCCTAGTTTTTGTTTTAATTCTTTCATTTTTTTTCTTTCCTAGACCTCAATATCTCAACCGATTGAAAGCCTGTTTGGTGGTTGTAACCTTGTGGTTTCAGCTACTAACCTTGGGAAAGTTATTTGCAAGTATGGGCTTTTTGAGTTTGAAGAAGACCTAAACAATTCCCCTTGGTTTGTGCCCACTCCCTTGAAGTTCGTTCACTCGGTTAACCCTTTACCTCACAAATTCAAGAACCATCTTCCTCTCTTTCATGGTGACGGAACTGTTACGGTAATTGAACATCTTCGTGCATTTTCGAGTGCTTGCACCATTCTCGGAGTAAATAATAATGATAGTTGCGTGCTTTTGTTCATGAATTCACTTCACGGCGATGTCGCCTCTTTATTTGTCAGCCTTCTTGATGGATGCATCTCTACCTGGTTTGAACTTTCTTATTGGTTTACCTCTACCTTTGGGCATGTGGATAATCCTTATGAGCATCTTGAAAGGTTTAATTAGTTACATATGAAGGATAATGAACACATTCTTACATTTAACCTTAGGTTTATCAAGTCATACAATTTAATTCCTACTTCCATTCGCCCAACTAACTTGGATGCCTTGTTGCATTATTACGAACTTCTACCTTCTCTTTATCGATGACGATTGAAAGAAAAGAATGTTCAAAGCCTAGATCTAGCACTATCCACTTGCCTCGACTTCGAAAAGAAAATCCGTAGAACAGGTTACTCTGGCATTTATGATTCACACAAGGATTTGTCTTCTTTAATCCCCGTCATCAAGAGTTTACAAGATCACATGTTCTTTCTTGACTCTCAATCTTCAAATCATGCTGGGAGTATATCTTGGGTGCCCTCTCTCCCAGGGCCTAATTATAATGAATCCACTAATTGTGGTCGAAAGCTTGAACATGAAGAGTATCTTGATTATGTCGTGATGCTTGAGGATCCACCCACCTCCCACATTCCAAATACCAACCTTCTTAAACCTTATGGAAAAGCTCAATCCCAAGATCATATGTCATCTCAAGCTTCTTATCTGCATGCATACAATGGAAATTTTGATTATGCAAATGAAGAAATCAATTCTGACTAGGTCACACCAATTTGTGATACATTTGTATTCGATGATGATGCTAATGAGTGGTCAAAACAAATTGATGAAGAACTGCATGACTTCAATGATGCATGTGAGGAATCCTCTTTTGAAGATATTCATGAATTCAATCGAGACCTTATTAAATTGTATAATTTTTTTGCTAATCCTTTGTTTCAATCAAAAGAGGTTAAAGAACTTGACACCATTGAGCATGTCCCTCCTAGGTGCACTTTCTATTTTGATGATAGTGACTATTGTAGGGACATTCCTATGTTTTTTAAACCATGTTATGAGTCTTCTTTGCATCATGACGACCTTGTTCATGATAGAAAGGTCCATAAAGATGATACTAATTTGTTTGTTGAATTCATGGATCATCCCTTTAAGGTACAAACACTAAACCCTAAATCTAATCCAATCAATACATTCATTACTGGCAAAGCATTTGTTGGTTGGCATGTCTTGGAGGTTGGTGATCGTTTATTTTGGTTATTGATTATGTTGATATTATGGTAGTTGCGGGAGGTATTTACCTCCACGTGTAAACCTGACAAGAATAGAATATTCTGGGAAGCAAGAAAAAACCCTAACGAGTTGGCTAATAACCCTAGAAGACATGTCGGTTCAAGAAGATAACTTGTATTAGGTTATTAGCCTCCAAGAGAAGAAGTCGGCCATAAGAAATATATACTGAACAGACAGATACCCAGAATGAGAAGTCGACCCAGGCAGCTAGCCAGAATCAGTATAAATACAAGAGGTCAGTCTTCATTCTGGCAGGTAGTCTTAGAATTGCAAAGCAGCACTCGTGTGCACTGCAGTAACCAGTTTTGTGCGCAGGTTTGGAGGAGAGCTGCCATTGCAGCTGCTGCAGCTAGCAGATCGCGTTTGGCTTGGGCTATCTCTTGGTTTAGGGTTTGGACTATCTGATCAGCTCTTGTTGGTGCGCTATCCTTGGGGAAAGGTGCACTACCCTTTGTTTGGCTATTTAGCCTAGGGTTTGCTTCTGGAGTGATTCTCTGTCAAGTTTAAGGTGCTCGGAGGGTGGCTCGGAGGAGAGTTTCCATTACAGCTGCTACAGCTAGCAGATCACGTTTGGCTTGGGCTATCTCTTAGTTAGGGTTTGGACTATCTAATCAACTCTTGTTGGTGCGCTACCCTTTGTTTGGCTATCTAGCCTAGGGTTTTCTTTCGGAGTGATTCTCTGTCAAGTTTAAGGTGCTCGGTGGGTGGCTTCGGCATATGGTTGGGTGACAATAGTGATATTGTCGATGGTAAAATGAGCACATCCATTATATTCTAACAGGTTATGGACCCACACCTCCTTCATTTAGTCTAACTGCTGGAAGGAAACATAGTCGTAAGGATATTAAGCTCGTTGAAGAATTGTCACTAGGGTTTCTAGCAGGAGTAGTTACCATAGCACTGCCACTGGGGTTACTAGCAGGTGCAGTTGCAGAAACCCTAAGCCTCTCGTTGAGGAATCTTAAGTGAAGGGATTGACCTAATTTCCGGATAGATCAGTGTGCCCTAGCCTAGCACATCTCCTGATACTCTCAGCAAGCCAAGACGTCAAGTTTGAGTTTTTGGTCAGATCTAGAGTTGACCAAGTCAAAGCAGCCATGACTTACTCTATGAAGTTAGAAAACAAGTTAGATGGAGCTTCTAACTTTAGAGTGTGGAAGACAAGGATTGACCTCATCCTTGCCAAGAATAAAGTGTTGGATATCGTGAAAGGAAATATCGTGGAACCAGAGTTTGAAGAAGGAAAAGAGAAGGAACCACAGAACGTTGTAGTTATGGAGAAGTTCAAAGACAGTGACATCAATGACATGAGTATCATAGTGGACTCTATAAAAGACCACTTGATACCCCACATCTCCCATCTTGACTCATCGAAGAAGATGTATGATGCCCTAACAAACCTCTTCTCAGTCAGAAACATTGGACAAATAATGAGTTTAAAGAATGAGCTCCATGATATGAAGATGAATGATGATGATAGCATAACATCATGCTTTGTGAGGATCTCCCGGTTAAGAGATCAACTACAAGCTATTGAAGAGATCATTTCAGAGAAGGAATTGGTAAACATAGTACTCAATGGTCTTCCCAAGACATGGGATGCATTTGCCGCAAGCATGAACAGAAGGAAGGAGTATCCTACATTTGAAGAACTTTGGACTTGCTGTGCTCAAGAAAAATCCAGGATCAGTGCAAAAGAGAAACCACAAAAGAAGTACGATGATCAAGCCTTCACAACAAGATTCAAGAATTTCAAGAACAAAATGAAGCTTGGTTCAAGGAGGAAGCCAAATCAAGAGAAAGATATTTCAGAAATGCAA
>ML791838.1:102507-131865 GCA_009831015.1 Picea engelmannii
ATTAATCCAATAACAATAATAATAATAATGACATGATTAATCCGCAATGGGGATTTAATCCAATAACAAAATAATAATAAGAATGCTCTTCGCAGTTACATTATTTCAACAATATGCACTCATACATGAAGCAAGGATTAAGAGGGAGCTAATCCTATGATCCATTGAAGATGATGAAGTATATATCAATGGTAGCAGCCATGAAAGACAATACATGTTCAGTTCAACCTTAGGAGAAGTCTTCTTCGAAGAGAAGCCTTAAAGTATCCCTGGTTGTCCATCCACATCCATGATTCTATAATGAAAGGAAGAAGTAGAATCTTTAGGGCATGGAATCTATAAGAAACTCCTTGGACCCAAGAGCTAAAGAAAAACATCAGGAAGAACTTGAAGATTCCAAGAAAGAAAGAGAAGCCAGAACAACTAGTCACTGTATTAAGAATCACAAGATTACCAGCCTGATATGAACTCACTAAAAGAAATCAAGCAGAGGAACTAAAAGGTATGATGAAGAACAGTGTATATATGCAAGCATTGCAAGATCCAAAACTAGAGGTTCTCCTAGATGGAGGAAGAAGACTATGACAATTACTTGTTCTAGTAAACCAGACATACCTCTACATGAGTCTCTATATCATTCGCAATATCCATGGGTTGGAGTTCTACATCAGATGAATGCAAAGACTGTTCTCAAGAGCAATTGAACAAAGAGCGTATGAAGAACAACCGCAAGACTTTGAAGCATACCAGAAAGAGACCCTTGTATGCAGATGGAAGAAGATAACTTGGTGGAGAACCTCCAGTGCACAACAGAAGCGTGGTGAAGATTTTCTATAACAAAGATATTGTATCAAGATGATTACTCAGAAGATGAGATCTCATGATGACAGAAGAAGTGCCACATGGATATGTTCCAGTTTTCCAACAATGATATACTTCATTGATCATAGCTACATGAAGCCTTAAGAGAAAACCAGTGTTCCAGACTGAAGTACATTTGAAATCAAGCATTACATTATCCATGATGAAGTCCAGAAAGGAGAAAGTGGTTCTCCAATACATATCTCCACAGATGAGCAGATAAGCAGACATTTTGGTAAAGCTTATGTCCAAGATGAAAGAGTTTGCGTACTCAAGATGGAGCTTGTGGAGACGACTTCCTTATTGAAAAAGGAAGAGATGAATCCCATGTTGGGAGGGTGCACTGATGTATTATTGATTGATGGAAAATCATTTTTCAGTTCAAAAAATGGTCCAGGATGAGCAGATTCTTTCCAGTTCAGAAAGTGGATTGAGATTTATGACGGACATACATTTTCCAGTTCGGAAAATGGTCCAGATTGTTGATGTACCATAGACATCGACTTCCCAATGTGGTTAACATGGGAAGTGGTCTAGGGCAGTTTCTTTTCTTGAGGGTTACTCAAGAAGACCGGCCTGCCTCGCTGGACAACGATTTCCCATTGTGGTTAACATGGGGAATGGTCCGTTTTGGAGGTTGGTACAGGACAGTCATTTCCTTCGAAAATCGTCCGGATAGTCATTTCCTTCGGAAATGGTCTGGACAATCATTCCTTAGGGTGGATTCATTCTCTCCAGGTTGCACCTTGTTTAGTGTTGGAGGAATGGCCCAGGGTGGGGAATGGTCCAGGTTCAACAATCAGGGACGGACATTCCTTAGGGCAGACTCATTCTCTCCAGGTTACACTTTGTTTAGTGTCGGTGGAATGTCCTAGAGTGGGGAATGGTCCAAGCTCAGAAATCAGGACAATTATTCTTCCTTGCTTGAGAAGAATAGTCCAGATAGCTCATCATTGATGTCTTACCTTTTTGAGGGAAAATGCTCTTCGAAGATCTCATAGATGTGAGTGGAAGAATGGCCCAGATGATTCATTTTATATCATAACATTGTTTCTGTGCAGGTTGATATCAGATGATTGTTATGAAGACTGTATGTTTCTAGACAGTAGATGTATACTACTATGGTGGATTTGTTCCACTATTTGATCAAGTATTTGTGTGGTACTTGGTGTGGTTGTGTACCACTAGATTTTAGTTGTGTACTACTATGGATAGACACAGTTGTGTTCTATTGAATGATATTGTTTTGATTGCCTTGAAGACTATCAACAATGTTGAAAATAATTATCATCCAGATGAATGATGAACAGATTTCCCAGACAGAAAATGGTTCAGAACATTTATTCTTCTAGATTAGAAGAATGGCTCTTGTGTCACTCTGTGGAGTGAGCATCATGTCTGATTACTCAGATAGAGTATGGTTTTGAGAGATGATGCAACTGATGAAACTGATGATGATGATGATGGTGCTCATGATCTAGTCATGAGATAGTCTATACAACTATGTTGATGCTACTTGGTGAATGGTATGTTTGTGCTCAAGACCATTACCTGTAATACCTCCCTAGCTAGGAGGGAGTGTTGATATTATGGTAGTTGCAGGTGTAATGGAAATCGAGCACACACAAAAACCAAGATAACTTGAATAAGGTTATCTTTCTTTATTCAATCAATGAAATAAGAGAGCAAATAACTTTCTTATATAGGTTACAATCAAGTAGAGTCAAACCACTTTATGAATGTGGGATAAAGTGAAAATATAACCTAAAAGCAAATATCTGACCTAAAAACAAATAAATTAATCTAAAGTCACTTTGATTTTATTAATGCCTAAGTCTAATTTCTAATTGACCAATATAAAATAATATTTAATTTAACACCCTCCCTTAATGGTCAATCTACTCACTACACCAAGTTTCTTTCAAAATTTTACATGTTTTTTGGGACCCAAAGACTTGGTGAAAATGTCTGCAGTTTGATCCTCTATAGGACAATATTGCAGCTCAATAGTTCCATCTTCTACAAGCTGTCTGATGAAGTGACAATGTGTATCAACATGTTTGGTACGCTCGTGGAAGACTGGATTCTTAGCAAGTTTCATTACCCCTTGATTGTCACAAAACAAAGGTGTAGGCTCTCTCTGCTACTTCTGCATATCTGATAACATCCTCCTGAGCCACACTGCCTCGCATGCACCTTTTAATGCTCCTCGATACTCTGCTTCTGTCAATGAAAGGGCGACTGTATGTTGTTTCTTGTTGGTCCGTGTGACTGGACCTGTGCCAAGGCTGAAGACATATCTAGAGGTGGATTTTCTGTCATCAACAGAACCTGCCCAATCTGAATATGTATACCCACACAACCTCGGGTTTTTTCTCCTGCTATACAGAATACCAAATTCAAGTTTCCCTTTCACATATCTCAGCACTCGCTTCGCTGTTGTCCAATGCTCTACTTTCGGCGCTGTCATAAATCTGGAAATGAAGCTCATAGCGAAACTTAGATCAGGTCTAGTGGCTATAAGATATATCAAGTTGCCCACTAGCTTTCTGTATAGTGACTCACTGATTGCCTTTGAGTCAGTCTTGGCTGAAAGTTTTAGCCCTTTCTCCATAGGTGTAGAGGAGATTTTGTAATCCTCCATCCTGAACTTATCCAGCAAACTCTTGGCATACTTTGCTTGTGAGACAAAAATGTTGCTCCCTGTTTGCCAAACTTCTACACCCAGACAATAGTGTAGGAGGCCTAGATCTGTCATGTCAAATGCTCTGCTCATGTTGGATTTGATCCATGTAATTGTATCTTCCTCACTACCTGTAATAATGATATCATCCACATAAACAACCAAAAGAATGATCTCATTACCAACTCTTTTGACATATAAGTTGGAATCTGAAGCACTCCGCTGGAACCCTTGCTGAACCAAATACCTGTCAATCTTGATGTACCACGCCCTCGGTGCCTGTTTCAGACCATATAGAGCCTTCTTTAGTCTGCAAACTAGATGCTCCTTCCTTGCAACCTGAAACCCCTCTAGTTGGCACATGTATACCACTTCCTTCACATCTCCATTGAGGAAGGCACTTTTCATGTCCATTTGGTGGACCTTCCAACCTTGTTGTGCTGCCATGGCTAGAACAAGACGAATAGTGCTCATCTTCGTTGTAGGAGCAAAAGTCTCCTCATAGTCAATGCCTTCTCGCTGAGAGAATCCTTTCGCAACTAACTGTGCTTTGTACTTGTCAAGTGTACCATTTGCCTTGTACTTGACCTTGTACACCCATTTGCAGCCAATGGGTTTCTTCCCTGATGAAAGACCCGTGAGATCCCAAGTCTGATTTTTCATCAAACTTTCATGTTCGGCCTCCATGGCCTTTTCCCATTCAGGTCTTCCTTTTGCTTCCTTGAATACCTGAGGCTCATAGATCTCCTGAATATTGGCCATAAGAGAAAAGTTAATTGTGCCAGTCTGTTGTTTACTCTTACCTCGTGATGATCTTCCCTCGATCATCTCTCTTATCCGAACATCTCCAATGGTGTTGTGCCACCACTTGGGTCTTTTCGAATCCCTGGCTGCCAAGTCATTATTTCCACCATGACTTGGGCTTCCTGCTTTAGAATGTACTAATCTGACTGACATAGGAGACTCATCCTGTTCTGACGACTCATCATCATGCTCAGAATCTTTCCCCCCTTCAGGTGGAGCTATCAGAAGCTTGACACCTGAATCTTCAATGATTTATGGCTTCTTAGTAACTTTGAATGCAGGAGGAGTATGGAAGGGTCCAACCTCCTCATCAACAACAACATCTCTACTAAATCTCACCTTATCAATGTCAACATCAACTAATTTGTAAGCTTTATGGGTGTCATTGTACCCTGTAAGCATCATCTTCTTACTCTTCGGATCTAACTTGGTTCGTTTCACAGCTGGAATCCAAGTGTAAGCAGTAGAACCAAAGACCTTCAAGTGAATTAATTTGGGCTTTCTTCTAGACCATGCTTCCTCTGGAGTCTTCTGCTTTACCACCATCGTGGGAGATCTATTCAGCAAGTACACTGCTGTGAACACTGCCTCTGCCCAAAACCTGTTAGGAACACACCTGTTCTGTAACATACATCTGGACATCTCTATGATAGTGCGGTTTCGCCTTTCAACCACCCCATTCTGTTTTGGAGTATAGGGTGTGGTGTATTGTCTCTTGATCCCATGTTTAGCATAGAAATTATTGAATTCTTTGGAGCAAAATTCTCCACCATTATCAGATCTAAGAGAGGTAATATGAAAACCTAACTCATTCTTGAATAATGCTTTAAAGTTTTGAAATTCTTTAAACACGTCAGACTTCAACTTCAAAAAATACACCCACATTTTCCTACTGAAATCATCAACAAACAAAAGGAAATACCTGGCACCGGTGATTGATGTCATGTTCATTGGTCCACATACGTCTGCATGAACCAGCTGAAGGACCGTCTGCACTCTCCAAGCTTGTCCTTCATCAAATGGCGCTCGATTTTGCTTCCCTGCCTGGCAAGCTCCACAAACTCCCTGAATCTTCTGCTAAATGTATGGAAGTCCATCTTCCAGTTTCTCTCGTGCCAACTGAGAGAGGTAGTTAAAATTGAGGTGCCCATACCTCTGATGCCATAGTGTGCAGATGCCTGATGCACTCTTCACTACCAGTGCATGCTCTCTACCCTGCCCAATATCCACCAGTCTGAACAGACCATGGTCCTCCACACCAAGAGCAACGATCTTTTTGGTATTCTTGTCAATGATATAGCACTTGTGATTGCTAAAGTTGACATCCAAGTGAGGAGAGTGCCTCATAATCTGAATAACTGAGAGCAGATTAAGCTCCATACCTGGCACATAGTGGACGTTGAGAAACATAAGCATCTTTCCTCCGAAGGAAATCTGAACATTCCCCTTGCCAACTATATTATACTCCTCGCCTCCATCGAAGATCACCGAGTCTTTGGATGGACTAGGTGTAAACTCTGTGAACTAATCTTTCTGATTGGTGAAATGCCTGGATGCACCTGAATCAAAAAACCAAGCAGATGACTTGGACTGATCTGCTTATGTATAGGCCATAAAGGCATAGAAGGTTGCCTCCTTCTCCTCCGTGTGCTCTGCGACATGGGCCTTCTGTTGAGACCCTCCGTGGTTGTGCTTTTGATCTACCAACCGCTTTCTGCAGTGCTTCTTCATATGGCCAGTCTTGCCACAGTAATGACAAGTGATGGTCTTCAGGATTTTGGTGGCATCCTCATCATTGCCTAGACCAGGTTTCCTTTTCCATTTTCATTTGCCTTTAACTTTGGCTGCAAAGGCCTACTCTGAACCCTCTGTCTCACTGCTACTCCCAAACTGCTTCTTCCACCTGTCCTGCTGCAAGATCTTGTTGGATAGCTCTCCAAAATTTAGGTCAACGTCTGTAGCTATGATGTTTAGGGTCTCAATGAAGTGCTCATAGGACCCTGGCAAGCTGTTCAACGTGATCACCACCATGTCCTCTTCTGCCATCTTCCAACCAATGGCCTCCAACTGCTCCCAGATGTCTTTGATCTTGAGTAAGTTCTCTTGGAGAGAGGCACCCTCACTCATCTTGATCGAGAACAACATATTCTTTAAAAAGAACGCTCGACCCTTATCTGAAATCTCATGGGTCTCTTTCAACTGTTTCCAGATCGTTGCAACAGTCTGCCCATTCTGAACCTCATGTAGCATCTCATCTGTCACGAACAATTTGATCAACATCGCGACCTCTCTGTCTTGGCCATCAAACTTGTCCTGGTCTTTACCTGCAGTCGTGGGACGAGGGCTTGTGCCCAGAACAACATCTGACAGGCACCGGTACACAAAAATGGCCAACATGCGTTGCTTCCAGGTATTGTAGTTCTTCCCATAGAACTTTTGGTTGCCTTCCAACATGATGTTGGTCAATGTAGCCATAGATGATCGTAAAATACTGAACTTAGCAGATAAATAATGGCAAAATACCTGCAATCTGGATTTTAAAACTGAAAAATCAAATGAACTTGGCTTCGGCTGATTCGAAACCCTTTCGGCTCCTTGAGTGTGCTACACTGGTGATCCCTCGATCCGTCACTGTCGGTAGTAGTCCCTAGGTCTTCATGCGTTCCCAGACTCCGTGGCCCTAATCTCTCTCTGATACCATGTAATGGAAATTGAGCACACATAGAAACCAAGATAACTTGAATAAGGTTATCTGTCTTTATTCAATCAATGAAATAAGAGAGCAAATAGCTTTCTTATATAGGTTACAATCAAGTAGAGTCAAACCACTTTATCAATGTGGGATAAAGTGAAAATATAACCTAAAAGAAAATAAATTAACCTAAAGTCACTTTGACTTTATTAATGCCTAAGTCTAATTTCTAATTGACCATTATAAACTAATATTTAATTTAACAGCGGGAGGTATTTACCTCCACGTGTAAACCTGACGAGAATAGAATATTCTGGGAAGCAATAAGAAACCCTAATGAGTTGGATAATAACCCTAGAAGACATGTCGGCTCAAGAAGATAACTTGTATTAGGTTATTAGCCTCCAAGAGAAAAAGTCGGCCAGAAGAAATAATATATACTGAACAGACAGATACCCAGAATGAGAAGTCGGCCTAGGCAGTTAGCCAGAATCAGTATAAATACAGGAGGCTAGTCTTCATTCTAGCATGCAGTCTCAGAATTGCAGAGCAACACTTGTGCGCACTGAAATGCCCAGTTTTGTGCGCAGGTTTGGAGGAGAGATGCCATTGTCGCTGTTGCAGCTAGCAGATCACATTTGGCTTGGACTATCTCTTGGTTAGAGTTTGGACTATCTTATCAACTCTTATTGGTGCGCTACCCTTTGTTTGGCTATCTAGCCTAGGGATTTCTTCTGGAGTGATTCTCTGTCAAGGTTAAGGTGCTCGAAGGGTGGCTTCGACCTATGGTTGGGTGACAATAGTGATATTGTCGATGGTAAAATGAGCACATCCATTATATTCTAACAGATTAATCATTTCTCCACACCGTACACATATGTTGGTTGGCATGTTGGTAGTTCCTCCATGCACAAATTTGTCAAACTCATAAGATATGAATGCAAAGCATGTGACGGATTCATGTATGCTAAATTTCATTCGACCTAAGTGCAAGCTAATGGTTTTCTTTTCCTCTGTACATAAATAAAATAAAAATAAAAAATAATAATAATGATAAAAGTTTACGGGAAGGGCTAGATTAGTGTTTGGTTGATTTCGCAAATTACTTAGTTTATTTTCTCACTTTATTTCTTTCGTTTTCTTTTCCTTTTACTCTTCGATGGTCAAAATTGATGGAGCAATGGTTGGTGATATTAAAAGGCAGGCTATTTGTATATTTTAACTGATTGACCAAATGTGTTTTGGTGGACAACAGACTTGCAGGTGAACCAAATTGTCTTCCTTTGTCATAATCCCTCGCTTGTCTACCATGCACTTGCTACGTGAGACATCCTCGCTCGTCACGTTCGTCGGTCCTATTCCCATCTTCCTTCTTTCCCTTTCTCTGTTCCCTTCATTTTGAGATGCCTCCAGCATACACATTGTGGATGCTCGATGTTAAACTTGGGTCTTTCCCTCAACACACATCCACGACCATTTTCTAGCCTTGTAATCATTTTTTCAAGATCTAAAGAGTCGTTCCTTCGGGTTATACAACCGGACCAAACCCCTTCATACTTACCACTTTCCATGAGTTATTCCACGAAGTCCTGATCCACGAATCCCTTGACCTCCATCGTGTCTCCCCCTGTTGTATAACCTGGTCCACCTAACCCTATCGACCTTTTCTTGTCTTACATTGAATCATCCTTAGTCCTATCATTACCTAACCCTTCCCCTTTCTTTCAAAGAGTCAAAGGATCATAAGCTTATTTTTCAAGCTTTCACGCCACTGTAGGAGACACGCATCTGTTGATTGGCATTTGTTGACGAATATTTTGGTCAACTACACTTAGTCGACAAAGTATTGCCAGGCTTCCCCTCGCATTTCGCAATTGCTTTGGAAAAATCTTGTGCCCTCCCATTGAGTTGCTACTACACATTCAAAGAAGATGTCATTAAAGAGTATTTTAAGTTATGGTGAATATTTTCCAATAATGACGGTCATTGATTAGTTCTGAAGTTGCACATGCTACAGGTTCAGATCATGAAAGGTTCGATACTAGTTTGGCAAGAATGATATGAACTTGGAAAAAAGTAATGAAATATCGAGTAGAATTTCCGCACCTTTTAATCCAATTCTAAAGTTAGCCCATTTTCCATTTCTTCATTCTTAATTCTCTCATATTTTATGCTCATGAGATATATGTTATACCTCTCTTTGACATTATCACATTCTCCATGTTCCTTACCACATACACCTTTATTATTTAAAGAAAGGATTTTTGGGTCCCCACTTCATCATTAAAAGAGGGATTAACTTACCTTATGTTTTGAGCCATTACATACATACCTAATATACATATGTCTTTCCATATATAAAGAACCCATCTTACCATCTTATGATATATTTGTAAATGGATATGGCTCAAGACATTTTTGAGTCCTTATGGAAGTAAAATACCATGATTTTAACTTCATGCCATGCCAAAAAGTAAGGATTATTATATCTTATCTTCATTACCCAAAACCAAAAGTATTGACTTCCACCATATAGGCTATCTACCAAGCACTTTACTTTATATCTCATATCCTCCCATATCAAAGTATTTTATCATTTTCAAAGCTCATCCACCATCTATACTTCAAAATCATTTAATCAACCAAATATCTTTATGAAGTTCAATATAAAGATGTTTTGAAATGATCAAATGGGGGATCATTGAGATATGTTTAGAGTTATGAATGATTTTAATAAGTGCATTATCCAACGAAATTGTTTCCTTATTATCTCATAAAGTTAAGAGGCTACAAGATCATGATACAATGTGTCTGGCGCAGCACCCCTATCTCGGTAGGTTCTGCTTGACCTCCCGGTCTAAGGATCGTTTTTAATCTCCCCTTTGAGTCGAAATGACTCTTTGATTCCCAGCTGGAATCTTCTCACTTGTAACCACGGGTCCTTCTAGAGTTACGCTTGTGCGAACAAGCACAAGGCGCAACCCTCAACTCCACGTGACCAACCAATATGACCACGACGTTCACTCGAAAACTTGTTTCCTGTTTCGCGACTCCGCGATTCCTGTTGTGAGTCCCCTTGGCTCGTTCAATCCCTGAAACCCCAAAATGGGCTAATGGGTCCTCAACTCCTCCCTTATGCCTCGACCATATGACCTTAGTCATGTCCTGGGGTGCACCTCTCAGCACGTCAAAATTTTTCAACTCGAGAGTTCACGATGCAACCTCCTCTCCTTCTCCTGAAGTCTGAACTCGCAACTTCTTTGTTGCGGATTGATGGTCCAGATCCTTCTACGATCTGACGACCCAGATCCTATTAGGATTTCGCAAATCTGGATTTCATGACTTTTGACTTCTCGTTATGACTTTCTCCACACTCCCGAATCTCGAAATGTCGAAATTTGAAGTACTAAATCAACGACTCTCGTCGGTCCATATCTAACTACGACTATTCCTCCTGAGATTGTGAGTGTTAACAAACACTCAGTCTTAACTCCTCCGTTGATCCACTGGATCCAACGGTCCACGACAAATCAATGGTTCTCCCTCTGAGAATCTCGACCATCCTTTGAGTTCCTTACCCACTCCTGGCCAAACAACTTGGCGTCTTTCCTCCCAAACTTGGTTTTCTGTGAAGCCTCTATGAGCCTCGTCCTTCCTTTGAACTCCATGAAGTCTCTATCCCTCCTGAGCTTATACTTCGCTTCAAACTCAAGATTTCCAATGGATTCTCGTACGCACTTCTTGCAGCTTCTCGATAATCTCTGATTATCTAAAATTCTCAGTTCTGTGCACTCCTTGTGTGCACTCCTTGCGACAGTAACTCTTCAACCACTCACTGGGTTGGAAAAGTCTAAGACTTCAACCGGTCTGCGCACTCCTTGCATGACTCTACGCTATACTCACAATTTTGCTGGTATAAGAACAACGGTATCTCTCCTGAGTTTTTCTGAGATAAAACTCAGAACTTGTCAATGAACTCCTTGCGGACCTTCACTGCACTCCTTGCAGGAATTCTCGGGACGAGAAACAGTTGAAACTCATACTCTTTTTCTCACAGACTTCATACATTCAACATGAAATCATTACAATAAATGCCTCCTTTAAACGACAGATGAGAGAAACCGCTCAAGATCTGTATTACAACTCAAAACATCAATGAAAATGCATCCTTTCAAGGTATTTCATTAATGTTTTATCTTTTAAATTCAAAACATTCTTAAAATGTGCGTTGGTGTGTTTCCAACTGTCCTCTTTTCGCTTGCATACAATGCTCCTGCATCATACTCCTCTGGCTGAAAAATTCATGAACTCCTGTTCATGAGCTCTTGCACCATCTGTCCATGTTTATGGATCTCCCCTTCTCTTTCCCAACTGACATCTTCAATCGGGTGTCCCTTCCATTTTATCAAATACTCAAAAAAATTCTTCCTTCGGGTCTTCTTGCTAATTCTCTGATCAATTATCCATTCCATCTGCGACTTTTCAGCTACAAGCAGTTGCTTAACCCACTGAATTTATTTTTGATTCTCTGCTCCATTTGGTTCATCTGCTCTGTAAGGATACATATCTGCTATGTTGAATATGGGTGATAT
This sequence comes from Picea engelmannii, assembly GCA_009831015.1. Classification (NCBI taxonomy): domain Eukaryota; kingdom Viridiplantae; phylum Streptophyta; class Pinopsida; order Pinales; family Pinaceae; genus Picea; species Picea engelmannii. Next base: position 114,140 of record ML791838.1, read on the forward strand.
GCCCACATCATCTGGTAATTCGATCTCATAAGCATTTGCCTCAAATTTCCTTAAAATTTTACACGGCCCTATCTTTTTCATCTTTAGTTTATTATATGTTCCCTTTGGGAATCTTTCTTTCCTCAGATGAGCTAAAACCAAATCTCCCACTTCAAATTGAAGCTCTCTTCTGTGTTGATCTGCTCTGTGCTTATATTCCTGGTTGAAATTCTTTAACCGCTCTCTGAGTTTACGGTGGAGTTCTTTCATCTTTGCTGCAAAATCGTTTACTCCAGCACTTCTGAATTCACTTTGCTCTAAGTCCCTCAACTCAGATACTCCCCTTGGCAACATTCCATACATTATCTGAAATGGGCTTTGTCCTGTGCTTCTATTAGGTGAGTCGTTATACACAAATTCTTCTTGTGGTAGAATCTGATCACACTGACTGTGATGTTCAGCTACTAAACTCTTCAACAAATCTCCCAAACTTCAATTTACTACCTCGGTCTGTCCATCCGTCTGAGGGTGATATGCTGAGCTAAAAGATAAATTTGTCCCTAGATTTTTTGATAGAGTCCTCCAGAAATGACCAACAAATTTGGTATCCCGGTCTGAAACAATACTCTTGGGTAAGCCATGAAGTCGAACAACTTCTTTGAAAAATAGATTTGCAATGTGAGTTGCATCACTAGTTTTCTGACATGGAATGAAATGTGCCATTTTGGAAAATCTGTTGACTACCACGAAGATGGAATCACAACCTCTCTGTGTCCTCGGTAGTCCTAACACAAAATCCATGCTTACCGCATCCCACGTACTCTCTGGTACTAGCAATGGTTGATACAATCCTGTATTTTGTCTTTTCCCCTTTGCGTGCTGGCAAATTCTGCATTTGTTGACAAATTTCTTGACATCTGTCCTCATCCCTGGCCAATAATATAGACTATTCAGTTGCGCGAATGTTTTGTCATGGCTGAAATGTCTAGCCAATCCCCCACTATTTTTTTTCTTTAGAAGATTCTCTCTCATAAAACTCTTCGGAATACACAATTGATTTCCTTTGAATAACAGTCCATCCTGAACCATATATTCAATCAATTGGCTTATGTCTCTTAAGACGAGATTCTGACATGCTTCATAAGCATCCTTGAAATTTGGATCATCTCTGTACATTTCCTTAAGGCTATCAAAACCTAAGGTCTTCACACGAAATTCCTACAGAATCAACATTTTCCGCTCAATGCATCAACAACCTTGTTAGCAGTTCCATAAATGTGCTTTATAACAAAAGTAAATTTCTGCATAAATTCAACCCATTTTGCATGTTTCTGGTTTAATTTCTCTTGTTTGGTTATGAATTGTAAAGTGTGATTGTCGCTATACAAGACAAACTCCTTCGGAACCAAGTAATGCCTCCATTTATTTAGTGCTTGTATGATTGCATGAAATTATTTTTCATATGTGGAATAATTCTTCTTTGCATCATTCAGCTTCTGACTGAAGTATGCAATCGGCCTGTTGTCTTGACTTAAGACTGCTCCAATTGCAAATCCACTTGAGTCACACCTTACTTGAAATGTTTTACTGAAATCTGGCAGAACCAGAATTGGTTGTTCAGTTATCTTCTCCTTTAACAACTTGAAACTTTTCTCTGCTTCCTCTGTCCAACGAAAAGATTTGTGTCTTTTTTTTACTGTGTCCATCATTGGTGCAGAAATTCCACTAAAATTTCTGATGAACTTCCTGTAAAAACTAGCGAATCCATGGAAGCTTCTGACCTCAAAGATATTATTTGGCGATGACCATTCTTTGATCACTTTTACCTTCTTAGGATCCATCTTCAACTCATTCAAAGAGATTGCGAACCCCAAATAAATGAGTTCTTTCTTCATGAAAGATGACTTCTTCAAATTTATCAGCAACTTCTCTTGTTGTAACCTCCTCATCACTAGAGTTAGGTGTCTCAAGTGTTCTTCCTCAGTTTTACTGAAGATCAATATATTATCAAGATACACAATCACAAACTTTCCAATGAAATCTTTCAAGACTCCGTTCATCAATCTCATGAAAGTACTTGGTGCATTCGTGAAACCAAACAACATGACAAGCCATTCATACAACCCTTCATTCGTCTTGAATGTTGTCTTCCATTCATCACCTTCCCTCATTCTAATTTGATGGTATCCTCTTTTCAAATCAACCTTTGAAAAAAACTTTGCTCCGCTCAAGCAATCCATCAAGTCATCCATCCTCGGTAAAGGAAATCTGTACCCGATGGTGATTTTGTTTATCTCCCTTGAGTCAGTACACATCCTCCATCCACCATCTTTCTTTGGACTTAACACTGTTGGTATAGAGCATGGACTCAAACTTTCTCTAATCAACCCTTTGTCCATCAAATCCTGGACTTGCTTCTTGACCTCTTCATTCTCCTTCAGCGTCAATCTGTACACTACTTTGTTTGGTAAACTCGCTCTTGGTATAAGGTCAATATGATGGCTTATGCTCCTGATGGGTGGCAATGAACAAGGTAAATCGTCCACCACTATATCAGTAAAATTCTCCACCAGTTCCTGAATTTCCTCTGGTAGATCATGTATCGAAGTATTGGTCAAGATGACTCTAGGTTTCCTAACTACAGAAAATTGCATTTCTTCACCCTTCTTGGCGTCATCCAGAAGTTCCTTCCCACTTATGAGTAGTATAGTATTTCTTGTTTCTACTTTCACATTCTTGTCTTCAATTGGCAGTAACATATGCGTCTTACCATTCTTCTCCAAGGTATAGGTATTCTTTCTTCCGTCATGAACAACATTCATGTCATATTGCCACGACCTCCCCAACAAAAGATGACAGACATCCATGGGAATAACATCACATAAGATCTCATCTCTGTATCCCCCCTATCTTAAATTCAACTAAACACTATTTAGTGACAGTTACCTGATGTCCTTTTTGCAACCACGAAACCTTGTATGGGCTTGGATGTGCATCTGTCTCCAATTCCAGCGTTTCCACCATTTATGTGGAGACTAGGTTATATGTGCTTCCACTGTCCACTATCACCTTGCATACCCTATCCTTGGTCTTACAAATAGTTCTAAACAAACTATTCCTCTGGACTGGATTCTCCATCTCTTTCTCTGGCTTCAAGAGAATTTTCCGCATCATTAGGGATATTCAACCTTCTGCATCTTCTGCCTCAACATTTCGCCTCTTTTCTTCTGAAATGTGAGCTTCGCCTCCTCCATCTCTTTTTCTATCAGGACATTCAAAATATTTATGCCCGATCTTTCCACAGACAAAACACTTTATCTCATCACCTCTGCCCCTTCCTCTTCCTCTTGCTCGTGGAAAAGTGTTTCTATCGACATATTGTCTTCCCTGTGAACTTCCTCCTCTTTCTGGGTAGTTATGAGGTTTCTTTTCTTCATCTTTGGGCTTTTTTACTCTATCCTGGGCAACTGCTTTGCCTCTGCTCTGACTTCTACTTCTGCCCCTTTGACCTTTCTTTCGGGCCAATTTCTCTTCTGCCTTTAAAGCCATTTGATAAGCATCTTCTACATTCCTGATTGTCATCATGCTCATCTCATCTTGAATGTCATATCTCAGACCATTCATGTATCTGACGACCTTCTCATCATCACTCTCACGATGACCAGCTCTAATGTTTATCCTGTAGAACTCTTCAATGTATTCCTTCATTGTCATCCCTTTCTGTCTCAAATTCTCCATTCTTCAAAACAGATTAATTTGGTAGTCTCTAGGTATAAACTTGGCCTTCATCTTGGTGACCATCCTGTCCCAGCTTTTGATTCTTTTCTTTCCCTTGCAACGCCTGTCAGCCTGCATTTCATCCCACCACAGTGTTGCATGCCTTTTAAGTCTAGTGGAATCATGTTTAACATTCTTGTCTTCTTCGACATCCTCATAGTCGAAGTATTTATCTAGAGCTCTAAACCAATCTAGTAGCTCCTCAACCTCTAAGTTTCCTTCGTACATCGGGATGTCCATTTTTTCTCTGGCCCCTATTCTTGCAACAACTCTGAATAAACATTCTTCTTCAGTATCTTCGGCTACAACTTCTTCTTCAGCTCCGACCTCATTCTCACTTTCGGCTTCACTGACGTCTCCAACCTCAGCAGTTCATCTATGTGTCGTCTCCATACCATCTAATTGAGCACAAAGTTCTCTCATTTCCCTTTCCACAGTTGGATCGGGCATAGCTCTCTCTTAACGTCTTCTTGGTGGCATTGTTTCAATCTGTCCACGCAGAATTCAATAACAATTTTCCTCTGTCTTCCCTCTACAGAAAACAAAAGTTGTTAACTGGGCTCTTCATGATACAATGCAGACAAAAATTTAAGGTGCTCATTTGTCTAGCTATGAAGGTTGTGAGACACGTGGCTATCAAGAATGAGCCAAATAAGCATATGCAGGCTAAGGAAGCGCACTGATGTTAAGGATAAAAACAAATCTCACCTATTTTTGAACCCAAGCAAAAGGACCCAGTTCGCAAGATAAGCTTCTCATCAAAATATTTCTTATGAGATCACCGTTTTAAGGTTAAACAATGGAAGATTTATCAACGCCATGATGACAGTTATATCTCCATCTAATCCAAATCGCTTGAGTGAAACAAATGCATATCTGGAATGAAATGTGTAGAGTTTATGTCAGAACTCTTTGTAGGGTCGAAAGACGTCCAGGAAGATTACACTTGTTAGACCAAACTTTTCTATCAAGTATGAGGATTGCGGTGGGTGCACCTATTTTCGAATGCTTGCACCATTCTCGTAGTAAATAATAATGATAGTTGCATGATTTTGTTCATGAATTCACTTCAGGGAGATGTCGCCTCTTTATTTGTCAGCCTTCCTGATGGATGCATCTCTACCTGGTTTGAACTTTCTTATTGGTTTACCTCTACCTTTGGGCATTTGGATAATCTGTATGAGCATCTTGAAAGGTTTAATCAGTTATATATGAAGGATAATGAACACATTCTTACATTTAACCTTAGGTTTATCAAGTCATAGAATTTAATTCCTACTTCAAGTCTCTTTACCTTTTGTTACTTGTTTATCATTCAAACAAGTCTCTTTCCTTAGACTTCCCAGAAAATTATTTCCCTGATTTCTATGATATTGGGGGAAAATGATGATTTGACAGTTGATAAATTTGTATTAGGGATAATAGTCTCAATTTTCCCTATCACAACCAAACCCATTACTATATTCAATTATTCCCAGTTCATAGCAGATCAAATTCACTACCAACTTTTTGAATTTGAGTCTCTTAGAAGCTTCAAATACCAATCATACATGGTCCACCTCTTTTTGTTCACACAAGTCTTTAATTTTATGCATCTAATACTAAATATTGAATATGATATTGTTAATCCAACCTCAGTTACTCACTGTACTTTTGTGATTATAAAGAAACCTTTAAATGTTGAATTTTTATAGTATATGGATCAATTTATGCCTAAAGCTTACCAAATCATACAAAATCAGGTTCCTCCTAGAATCTTTCCTAAGTGAAAAATACTATTATAGTTCAGCCCAGACGAAAGAATGGGAGATTGGTATGTCTTTGAACATTACACTGAAATTAGGTTTTATGGTTGTCAACTTGCTCCCTTTCACTTGCTTGTTTTTACGACTCCCAATTTTTTTTCTCTTGAATATGTTAGACAAAGATTGAACTCTGATGAAATTCACTTTGTGCGAAATAAGTATAAGGTTACTTTTAAATTGAAGAAGGAAGTAATTCCTTTCATTGTGAATACCAGATCAACATTGCAGGTGACAACAAATATTCTTTCAGCTCTGGGATTACAACATAGAGAACCATGGAATTATGACCCTCATGGCATAATTTCATCAAAAAAATTTCACATGGGAAAAGTCCTCAACATCAACAAAGAAAGCTATTGGAGATATTGGAAAATCAAGAGTGTTGGAAAGAAGTTTTGAACATTCTACAGATCCATGGTAAATAACCTAATCAACCAACAAAGTCCCCAATCACATAAACTCCATAACAGTTTGAAAAGACATACAAAAGGAAACATTCAAAGTATGCCTTAAATAATTCAGAAACAGGGGAAGAAGGATCAACTAAAAAACATAAATTAGAAGAAATTGAAGAGGAAGAAGAAACAAAGTTTCTTGAAGAAATAATGCCACAGAAAAAGGGCCATGTTTTGATTGTAGAGGTGATATATGCAAAAAAGATTAAAGGTGTGGCAGGTCAAAGTGAATCAGAGTCAGACACTAGTGATCAATCAAAGCAATTAGACCAAGTTCAGTAATTCATGAAAACTAGAAAGGCAGATGGAATTATCAAAAAAAGCATGATTCCAAAATTCTATGACCATGGAGGTTGAATATAGAAGTCATTATATTCTATGATTCCAAAATTCTATGAACAAAATGATCTCAGCTATATATTATGAAAAATGGAGGTTGAATATAGAAGTCATGGAGACAAAAGACCAGAAAAAAGTAACAAACATCTCTATTGATTTAAATAATGTACATCCTTTGGATAAATTTGACTTACATAGAAAAATTGGAGAGATGATGAACATAGATGATATGATAGCTAATCTTGGAATCAAGAAACTTCAAGACATCAATGATAAGCTCATAATTCATTTAAAGAATGCAAATTTGGCAACCAGTACTAGACAGATAAGAGTGGAGGAGCTAGAACAATGGATAATAGATCTTGGAACCAATCCAAAAGATGATGCATCCATACAAGCATCGATGAAAATAAAAGACCAAGAAATCCAAGTTTTGAAACAAAAGCTCAAAATACCAGGAATTGGCCATGTACAAACTCCATAACTCGACGAAATCCAAGAAAAGAAAGATCAACTTGTGAATCAAATGGTAGAGATGGGCGAATAGATGGAAATGTATGAAAAACATATTGAAAGTTTAAAAAGATGATCTTATTCTTTTCAAGCAGTAGAAACATCAGATCCAACAACTAGACTATCAAGGGAATTAATAGATCTAAACCTAAAAGGTGTTGAAATTGAAATCCTAAAGAAAACAATCTCAGAGAATAAAGAAGAAATCAAAGACAAAGACAAAGTTATTTCAGAATATCAAAAGTTGAAGGATAAAATGTTAACTAATATGGAACAAATGAAGAATAAATTGTCAGGGAAACCATATTTGGTAGGAGCCAAGCATCTCATCTAGGATAAAATTATCGGCGAAGTAGCCAAGCTTTGGGATTACTTCAAAATCATAGATGATGAAATGTTGTTGGTAGATGAAGCAGATGAAGTGATACATAAATCATTTCATGAATTGGGATCAAGACCACAAGTAGCCACTCAGATCATAAAGTTCTTGAATTCAAATTCTAGAGAAACATTGTTGAGGAAAGTTGTTAATGACAGAACAACAATGGTGATGGAAACTGAAAGAATATTCACAAAGAGGAATCTTATACAAAAATCTCAGAATGAATGCATAGAACTAAAAATGAACATGGAATCTTTTTCCAACAAATTTGAGAATTTAGTGAAAACGGGATTACCCTCGACTTGGGATAAAGATGGCAAGTTATTGTCATATGAAAAATACAAAAAATGTTTGTTTATTGCCAAGGAAAAAGATGATAAGTTTCAGAACATGACCATTACTCTAAGAGGTCAAACCATTGTTGATCTACTCATAGACGCCTTCTATCTTTTATGGCAGACAAGGAATTTATTTTCACATACCCCTGTATACAAAAAATACACTAAGTTGAATATTGCATTCAAACAGATGAAATCTTCTAGTTATCCTTCAAATGCGACTTGGAATATTCTTCTCCAACTATTGGCAGGGTGACTCATCCAAGAAGAAGAAAATTAGGAATTGACTCCTCCAACTATTGGCAGGGTGACTCATCAAAGAAGAAGAAAATCAGGAATTGACTCCTCCAACTATCTTATTTCTAGGGAGTCAAAGATTTTGTTGTATCTAAATTTTCTAAAAAATAGGATCGAATAACCATTTTTGGTTTCGACCTATCTTCTATAAATACTCATGAGAACTCAATGTAAAGAGAGATTTTTAGCCCGAGCTTAAGTCTTAATAAAAATCTCTGCAAGTTTTGAAGATTCAAACTTTTGTGTTTTAGATTATGTGATTTCTCTTTCTCTTTGTTACCTCCATGTTCTTAATTTCTTCTGAGATGTATCTACTTCCATGAATGTGATGATTTATTACAAAAAATACCATCATAACATTGCAAAGGTATCATTAAAAGTTTCAGATTTCTTCAAAAATATTGTGAGTATAAAAGGAGACTTGTGCTTATATTTCATTATTCATTTTTGAATTAAAACAAGTATTCTTTAAATTTCAAACTATATTATGGTTTTAAATATACATAAACAAACATTACTTCTTCCTGAAAGTTAAGTCATGTTTATCAGAAGATACATTGCTTTAATTTTCAATTTGTTTTTCTTCATATTCATCTTTCATATTCTAAAAGCTTTAAATGTCTGAAACATAGAATGATTTGCTTTCTCATCTTAAATATTTAAAAATGTAAAGACTAAAGATAAAGGCCTAAATTAGCAACAAAAACACTATGTTTTAGGAGTGATCGACTAAAAAACAAATCAATTAATCTAACGGATCCCTTGGCATAGTTTCCTAGCCAGAAACATCTCAAGGGTTAGAACAACACTTATCAACTTAGTTAGTTTACCAAGTATCTCTATTGACACTAACCATGAAAAATGAGAAATCAACAAGGAAATCAAGTTCAAGGATAAGGTTTTTGACATCTTGAAGCAATCACAAGATATGTTGCAACAAGCTAGTGAAAAATCTAAGGCTCAACAGGACACGCATCGTACCCATCATTCATTCCAAATTGGGATCAATTTTAGTTACATATATTGAAAGAATATTCAGTGACTCATACAAGAACTTGAATCCTTTGAGATATGTTCCATGCACCATACTAGAGAAAATTGGGGGAAATTATTTAAAGCTTAGCATTCCATGATGCTTGTGTTTACATCTAATATTCAATGTGGACTTGTTTTATCCATATTTTCCACTATTGTTAGCATAAACTAACTTGTAGCATAAAAAGCCATAGTAAATCCACCCATATGTTCAAGATCCACTTTCATTTGACACCATTGTTGGACAACAAGTACACCATACAAAGACAGATAATTCCCTTGTTTTAGGTTGCTAAAGCACAATAATTGTTATCATAAGGTAAGTGATATGCAATCATTGAACTAGTGCACAAGCTTCCTCATCCATGTAATTAGGTAATGGATTCCATTCCCAATTAATATGGAATGTTTGATCCATCCCAGGGCTCAATTTGTAACAAATCGAATTGCATAGTTCTCAGTGAACTTCTTGGTCGAATCCCAGTTGACAACTCAATTGATCCCCAGCCTTAGTCGACTTTCCTTACTGACTTTAGTCGAATCATACATCCTTTGATAAGGATCAATAATCATACATGTTCTATGAAAATTGATAAACCAACTTACATGTAAGATGAAATTATGAATAATCAACAAACACTTAGGAAATCACCAACGTGGTAGCATGTGTCTCTTCTTCTAGCTTACAACTAGCAATAATTTGGTTAATCTTCCACATTCATTATTGTAACTGAAATGTAACCAAAACGCATAGGGTTGGGCACCCAAGCATGACTCAAATAATGGGTAAATATATGTAAGATCCATAAGTAAAGGGTTTCACTCAATTTTGCATTGAATGATCCATATACATATCTCTATACAATAGGAATTTGTCGACTCAATTCACCTATGTTCAGTGTTCTAGGTTACAAACTTTTAAGATCGAGTTCGACAGTTGATTGATGAATACATTAGAGGTTTTTTCCCTTGGGTTTTTTCATTGTTGATTCATGGATTACATATTCATGTGATTGGTATTTTTTACTTCTTTCAATTGATTCTATTTGGTTTCTTTTTCATTTTGGTTTTCATTTACAAATTGACTATCGCATGCTTCCACCACAACAAATCTTGATTATTCAAACAAATTTATTGTCCCCTATTCTCACTTCGGCAATGCAAATCAAAATCACCATTCTAAGCCACATAAACAAACACTTATATTTCATGGTGGTTAATAACAATAACAAGGACCACTCATGACACCTAGAGTGTCATACCCCTTTGTACAACTTCAATTTTTTAAAAACACTACACATATACTTTTGAAATTAATTATACTAGATTAGGTGGCTTACATATTTTTATGTAATTTATTTTTACACTCAACATATATTATTGAGAATTTGATGTTGGAAACACACATCTATTCACACTCATCACCCTAGATTGGATTTCTACAAACATATGGTGGTTTTATTATTGATATACAATTTATGCACTATAGTACAATTTTGTGAGTATCTTGGTATTCTTTTCTTCTGGCATGTGGCCCCATTTTGTTATAACCCCTTTGTTTATGGTATCAATATTCTTATGAGCCACCCTTTCACTTTTGTGGTTTCATAAGTGATACCCCTTTTCTCCATCTTGATACCCATGCAAGATAACTAATTGTAGGCATGGAGGGTGGTAAAATAGTTTTAAAGTTATAATTGGCCATGTAGATTGTAGAGGAGAAACAATGTTAACAAAACACTACAAAAACAAACAAACAAAAACTTAGTGATTTTTTTCATGTAAGTTGTAATCATCTACAAACTTAGGGAAATGGGAATATTTGATGAAATAATAATAAGTGGGGGAGATTTAATTCTTATGGTTCATACACATACAGGATTTGAAAAAAAACTTGTATAAGGTGTGTGTGTTTGTTTGTGTGTGTGTGTGTGTGTGTGTGAGAGAGAGAGAGAGAGAGAGAGAGAGAGAGAGAGAGAGTATAAATAAAATGGGAAGAAACCAAAAAAATGATTTAACAATTTATTAGATATAAAATAAGAAACAATTTAAGAAATATACTTCCATGCTAAACCAAGTAGAAGAGACGAAGACATATTTAAACAAGAAGGTAAATGAAAAAACAATCACACAGTACACAAATATTTTACCCTGGAAACCCAAATGGGAAAACCAACATTCCTTAAGTGTCTTTCTCTCTTGTTGTTTTATTCATTCATAATAAAAGGTTACATGCCTAAGTTTGTTCTACACCTAGTGGGAAAACCAACCAATTCAACTTACATATACATGACCAACAAGTTACATGCTTAAGTTTTCGTTTACTCATCCAACTGATTATTCCACCAAACATCTTGAACACATATCCACTGGTCAACCTTTGTCGATCTAGATATTCAACCCAGTTGACATCAACAAATCCATGTACATGTACTTCATTTTCAACTCTAGGTTTCCCTTGGTAGCATATACCATAATATTTTGTGCCACACAAATACCTGAATACTCTCTTAAAAACTATCCAATTTTCTTTTCTAGGTGTTGACATGTATCTTCTTAACACTTCCATTGCATGGGAAATGTATGGTCGAGTGTAGACCATCACATACATCATAATACCAACAAAATTTGCATAGGAAACACGTTCCATGTCCTATATTTCTTCATGTATCTTCGAACACTATTGAACAATTAGCCTTGCTCCCACATGAATTGGCACCTTTACAAGTTTGCAAACCTACATGTTGAAACGCTTCAAGATTGTTTCAATATATTTCCTCTAGCTCAACCAAATATTTCTAACTACTTGATCTCTCTTGATCTCCATTCCCAAAATGAAGTTCGTTGGACTGAGATCCTTCATGTAAAACTTGGAGGATAGTTGTTTCTTCACCTCCTTTATTGTGTCCATGTTGTTTATGATAAAAAACATGTCATCGGCATACAGTGATACATATATGAAACACCCACCTTCTTTCTTGGAATATGCACAATGATCATCTTTGCTTCTCACAAATCCCAGACTAAGGATGTATGTGTCAAAATTATGGTGCCACATCCTTGGTGATTTCTTTAGACCATAAAGGGATCTTTCCATCTTGCACACTAGCTATTTATTTCCCTTTATTACAAATCCTTTAGGTTGTTTCATGTAGATTTCTTCTTCCACGTCCCCATGTAGGAATAATGTCTTCACATAAATTTTCTCTATTTCAAGATCAAATGTTGCATCCAGAGACATTAATACTCTAATAGAAGTTAATTTTTCAATAGGGGAAAAAATATCATCGAAGACAACTCCTTCAACTTGGGAATATCCCTTCGCTACCAGTCGAGCTTTGTTTTTCTAGACTTGACCTACTATGTTCATCTTTTTCTTGAACACCCACTTTGTACCGACGAACTTTCTTCCACTAGGTAATTTGACCAATTCCCATGTCTCATTTGTGTGCAAGGATTCCATCTATTTGATCATAGAATCCTTCCATAGTCTACCCTCTATCGATTCGACCTCCACCTTGAGCGACTTGGGCTCCTCTTCAGTAGAAGTTAACACAAATGCAGAATGGAAATCGAGTGGACTATACCTTTTGACTAGTTTTCTTACTCGTTCATATCTCCTTACAACTGGGGTCAGTTGTTCCACCTCTTCATCTTATTCAATCAAATCGTATGAATCATCTTCTTGATTCCTCAGTTCAAACCTCACCTTCTCTGGATTTTTCTCCATTTGAACCACTTCATACTCGGACTTACCTCCAACTTCTCTGAAGACCACATCTCGATGGTACATTGTTCTCCTTGATGTAGGATCTCGGATCTTATATCATTTCTGATCCAGATGGATCTCGGTGGCCATCCACCTTTTCCACTGAATCACCATTTTGAGTATGTGGTTTTGATCAGCCATGATATTCACCCTTTTGATGGGGAATGGAATGTAATGTCATATTCATTTGTTAATTACAGACATAATTTAATGATTTCCTAGCGGTCTTATGTACATTCCTAAAGCATAGCGCTAATGCACCAATCTCATTAGAACTCCAAAGTTAAGCACACTCGGGATAGAGTAGTACTGGAATGGGTGACCACCCGAGAAGTCCTAGTGTTTTACATGCCTGTGGAATTTTTAAACTTAGTCCAACTTATCCCACAAGCATCATGGGAATTGTTCTCCTCTCACTCTCTCATATACAATTGAGGTGAAGGAGGCCCTTTAAGGATGCAATGGAGTGTGATGTAAAGCTTGTTGCGAATGAAGCGTAGAAAACATCTATTTCTTTTTAGAGAAAGGCTACCCCATTCTGTCAGTTTGTGTTCTACAATGTTTTTCTCTCTTGTTCATTAATGGAAGGTGGTTTTCACTATATTTCTATGTTATCCACATTATATATGTGTATTTCCTTGTTATATATCAATTATATTTTTGTCTTCATGTCGTTCTCAAAATAATCTGGATCAATCGTATCAGAGCATTCTTCTCCTTGTCATTTCTCAGATCAGGTCCCCGATGAGGTCAGGGTATAAAGAGTTGGGTCTCGAGCTAGTTTCACTTGAGGACAAATACTCTTGCCAACCTAAGAGACCTTCCATGGAGAAATAAAATAGAGATGACAAAGAAGGATATTCTTTCAAGACGTTGCTCGAGGAAGCCTTCGTGTGACAAAGGAACGAGATGATGGATAAATTTTCTCAGATCCTTCGAAGACTACCGATGGCAGCGACTGAGACATCTTCGACAAGAAGCCATTTCGCAAGTGCGACACCCTTCAAGGTATAAGTCAATTTTGATATCCCCTTATTTGAAGGCCAGATATATGCAAATTCTCTAGAAAAATGGTTCAATCTGCTAGAAGGTTATTACTTTATCCAAAAATTTTCCAATAGTGAAAAGATCACCTTCTCGCTCCTTAAATCCATTCCCCATGTCAGAGATTAATGGGAAGGTTACTGGAAGAGGTGCACCGTGGATAAATCTACACTATTTGGGAGACAACCCACTTGGGCGGCCTTTGTAGATTCCCTAAAGGAGGAGTTCTACTCTGTCAGAAACTATGATGACCAATACATGAGATGGATAAATCTGCGTCAAAAAAGAGACCAGACGGTGCCGGAGTACACCAACATATTTCATACCTTGCGCTCAAATATAGGTATCAAATACTCCGAGCAGAACTTGGTTTTGATGTACTGTAGTGGTATACATAGGTACATCCAAACAGAGATGGATTTCTTGTACATCTCCTCACTGGGAGCTTCTTATCAATATGTAGTCAAAATTGAGAAGAAATTCAAGAAGAAGAGTAAGTGGGAGAAGCATGGAAAAGGAAACTCTAAATCACATAATGAAGTACAGAGAAAGGAAGGCCAACCTCAAGAGATCAAGTACGAGATGGAGGAAAAGAAAGGTAATGAGAAGTGTAACACACTCGACCCCTAAATACCCTTTCTAGGGATGGGGCATCAAATTTTTGTTTTTCCTAACTATCTCAAATCATCACTCTGAGGTATTCGTCCTCTTTTACTGGTCCATATCCTTCTAACAATTGTTGTTGGTTCAAAATCCGATCCCTGGTTTGCAAGATATGACCTACCGAAGTTATTTGGGCATTATTAGTTGGGGTCTTCGGCGTTCGACGTTGAACACTCCTCTTTACTAATCCCCAAAGTCCCGAAATCTCACCCTATGGCCTTAATCATTCGACAATCGACGTTCGGTGTTTTATGTTGAATTTCCCTTTTTCGGCGTTCAACAGTCGACAATAGGTGGTCAATGTCCTATGCTTTCATATATTCAACAATCAGCAATCATCGTTGAACATTCGATGTTCCGCGATAGGTTATCTTTGTTGAACACCCCTTTACTATACTGCACCCAAATATTCCGAACTCCTAAAATTATTCAGACTCCCGGAGTCTCGGACACCTCACCAACCACGTTGGCCAAGCAGGCACGAGCTAGAGGTTGACACATGGAAAGGGATAGGGGTGACACATGTCACTCCATAATAGGCATAAGGGGTGTGTGAATCGTCCATATCTGGGTGACACATGGCACACATAATGTGGGTCCATGTCACCTTGAATGGCGTCAGGATTCCACATCATCTTGGATTGATAGTTACCCATCCCTTCGATATCACGGTCAGTAAGAGTCCTCATAGCTCCATAGATCTACGACTCCCGTTACTTCGCGACTTCAGACTTCGAAGCTTACCAACTCCTTATATCACAATTTCCCTGAAGAGCCAAGTCTTTGGACTCTCATATCTAGCGCCACATGTCCTCTACGTATCAACGGTACAGATTAATTCTTCGTTCACAACTTCAGGAGTTTTCACACCTTGAAAAATCATGGCCAAGTTCCTCCGAAGTACTAAGCCTCCAGAATATAGGATTTCTTTCCACATACCCTCTCATCAAATGACTCTAGTTCGACTGACAACATTTGACAGGGGACAAGTAGGGGCCACGTGTCACTCCATGACATGTTCTCGGTTAGTTGGGAAGTCAAGGGTGGGTTCCTTAGATCGACGGTTGAGAGGGCTCCCGAAGGATCCGAGGATCAACAGTCCATGTCACTTTGGAAGTTCAACATTCAGGAGTTTGGAGTGTATCTTCCGACTTCCTCTCTGAACCATGCATGATCTATTGCCACGTGAACCTAGCATTCATGGCCAAGAACTACTCTAGCTTGCAGAGCTACGGGGAAACTCGCGCGTCCCTATACCGTTGAATACCCAATTTTTCGGATAGTCATTGATCCGTGGACACGTATCCATCTATTATCAATGATCCCAATTAACTTCGCGACTCTGACATTCAGGGGTTTCGGCGCTATACCACTCCTATTCTCTCAAAGTAGCACTTTCTTGAAGAACTTAAATCTACCCTTTGCTAAGTCTGATCTAATGACTAAGAGAGATCTCCACTGGATCCCCAGATCAACAACCCTCATGAATTCATGACTTTGGCCTTCAACTGTTTTCGAGGAGTGTCGATTCATAAGTTTCGAAGTCCCGAAGCTGAAAGAGATAGCTCCTTTCAAACTAGCATAGGGTTACCAGACCCTAGTCATGTGGATCCTTTGGAAATTATTGTGGGCTAAGCGCTAATCCTTTTAGTAGCATGAGCCTTCGGTCAAATGGGTGGATATTCTAAAGGAAATTCCCTTCTCCCATAGGGTTAAATTTGACATTCCTGCTAAGGAAACTCAAAGGATCGGTATGACTTAGATGTTTTAGTTACTCCTACCCCGACTCTCCTGCGGATTCACATCCCATGAATCTATAGGAAAAAAACTGAGATAAATCAAAGACCATATAGATACAACAATTTACAGAAGCAAATGAGCATTTATAATAATTGTTCAAATATTGAAAGAATTAACCATAAACACAGACATTCCACCATTGCATCCAATATATATATACAGAGTACAATAATACTGTTAATATTATGGTAGCTTCGGGAGGTATGAACCTCTATTATGACCTATGACGAGATTAGAATCCTCCGAAAGGAAGCAAAGAATTGAAGGAAACCCTAGACAAGTTGTCGGCTGAACAAATATATTTATATTGAATTTATGGATGCCCAGAAGGAGAAGTCGGCCCAGTTAGACTGGCCAGGTCGGCCCCAGTTAGACTGGCCAGTCCACTATAAATACAAGGCGCCAGTTTCATTATTTGTCATCTTAGCAGTTGCAGTGAGAGCAATATCTGCGCAGGCAGTTGCAGGCAACAGCAGTTTGGTGCGTAGGTTTTCTGGGAAAGCTGGGAGAGTGGTGCGCTAGCTTCTGGGTGGGATCATCTATTCAGTTTAGTTTCTATTCTTTTGCTTGGTGCATTTAGCCTCTCTTGGCTATAGATTGTAGCCAGAATTCTCTTCTCGGTCAAGGTCAAGGTGCTCGGAGGGTGGCTTAAGGCCTGTGGTTGGGTGACGAGGGTATCGTCAATGGTTAAACGAGCACAATACTCTATATTCTAATAGGTTATGTGCCCACACACCCTTCAGTTAGCCTAAAATGTTGGAAGGAAACATAACCGCTAGGTATTGAGCTCATTGAGGAACTGTCTCTAGGGTTACTAGCAGGAGCAGCTTCCAAAGAACTACAGCTAGGGTTACTAGCAATAGCAGTTGAAAAAAACCTAATTCTCAGATCCGACACCTTGTGATGGAGCATCTTGCTCAAGGAGAAGATATCCAGATGTGCCCTAACTCAGCGCACCTATTGACTTTCTCAGAAGAGAGAAAAGATGCAGTTGAAGTTTTGGATCAAGGCATGACCAGTTATTAGTCAACCGAAGACATGTGCGAAACAATCAGTCTCTTACATTACTTAGCACTTACCGGGACAATTGAAGACGATATGTGGATAATCGACAGTGGAGCTTCCAAGCACATGATGAGAGATCAAGCTAGACTCTCAGATCTAAATGAGAGAAAGACATCGTACAAAGTGGAGCTTGGAGACAAAAGCACCTACCCTGTCAAAGGATTTGGACAAGCCTCCATCAAATTGGAATCAGGTAATCATGTTCACTTAAGCAATGTTCTATATGTACCCGGTTTAGAAAAGAATCTTGTATCAATATCATGTTTAGAAGACAAAGGAAACAAAATAGCCTTCATAGATGAAAAGGTGTTATCATGGCATCAAGATTCCAGCATAGAAGATGCTAGGGTTATTGGAAGACGTGAAGGGAATCTATATAGACTACTAGAACGAAATGAAGAAGCCCTAGTACATGATGAAGTCAACCCTAATGAGCTTTGGCATAGAAGGTATGCTCATATCAAT